>JAQGCO010000184.1:0-12898 GCA_034700925.1 Acrobeloides cf. buchneri Gr-Nem-00862
CCCCCCCCAACTTCGTGCAAGTACACTTGACGTTATTTGTTTAATAATGACCTTTCTAGGGATAATATTGGCTGAAAAATCCAAAAAACACTCAAAAAATCCAAAAAAATTTTCTTGGCCGTGTTTTGGACATTTTTTACCTCAAAGCCCAAAAAACATGGGTTTTGAGGTCAAAAAATGCCCAAAACACGGTCAAGAAAATTTTTTTGGATTTTTTGAGTATGTTTTTTGGATTTTTCAGCCAACATTACCCCTAGAAAGGTCATTCTTAAACAATTTTTCTTAAGACAAATAACGTCAAGTGTACTTGCACGACTTGGGGGGGGGGCGAAGTGCACAAGTTCCTTACTTTCTAGGGGTAATTTTATGCGAGAAAGCGAATAGCATTTTTATTCATTAAGGAATCGTTTTATGCTTTGAAAACGTGTGCAATCGCATAAAATTACTCCTAGAAGAGTGATTTATAAAAAATGACCATTTTCGCTTCAAAAATCCAACTTTTTCCTTGAATCAGGATCAAGAAAGCATTTTCATGGTTCGAGAATGCGCGCAATCGATCCCGCCGCATAATAAAATTACGTCATTTTTAGAACAAATAAATTTTCGGGTCCCAAAATTTCAAAAAACCCACTTTTTGGTACTATAACTTTCGCCACGACAACTTTCGCCACGTTGCCAAAAAACTATAACTTTCGCCACGTTCGTGTCAATATACATATTTATTGCAAATCAGGCAACTCAATTAGTCTGAAATTAAATATGTTTATTGACACGAAAGTGGGGAAAGTTATATATCCCACTTTTTTGCGCCATCCTGTGTACAACTTATTTTCAAGCTGAGAAAAACTTCGCTTTTCAGAACGTTAGCAACGAGTTCAAGCGCTATTCGAAGAAAGGTCAGATTCCGTTTATCGAATTGAATGGTCGACAATATGCTGATAGCAATTTCATCATTACCAACCTCATCAAGATCTTCAACCTTCCTATTGATCAAAACTTGTCGACTCGTGAGCGTGCCGAGTCTCGGGCTATTAATGTTCTCATAGAAGAGTCGCTTTTCAGGTGAGAGCACGGATTCAATCTACAAGAAAATCATACCCACTAGGCCAACGCACGGCGGCTCGAACCGGACGAAAAAGTGCTATATTGGGTCGTTCGGATCGAAATTTGCATAATTTGACCGAAATTTACCCAACTGTGAACTAAATTTCCTCAAAAACAAAGAATTTGTTTTTCACGAAAATTGGGGTGCTACCGTTTTTCGATGCGCTCTATCTCGATTGGCGGTGGAATTTTTCAAAAATTCCTTCAAGAATTCAAATTCAGGTTTTCTTTTCAATACACAGATCATTTCGTACGCAATCGATTCACCGCATAAAAAACCCCAGAGGGGGTCATTTTTATCAGATAAACGTCTCGAATTCGAGACTCAATTCGAGATGGCGTCTCGAATTCGTCTCGACCTCGTTTGAATTAATCGGCGTATTAGCACGAAAACCCTGAATTTTATGAATAAATGAGTTTTAGCGTCACGTTTAGTGTCTCGACCACCTGTTCGAGAAGGTTAGTTCTTAGCCTAACAAGTCATTTTAGAACTCTTGTCTACGATCGAAGCAGAGATTTTTCATGGCTAGCTTCAGTGGATAAAGGTATTGGCGGTCATTTGACTGGAATCAAGAAGGTACCGATCTTGCAGAAATTCGTTATTAAACAATTCCAAAGCAAAGTAAAAAATGAACGTTAGTTTTCGTGCTAATAGCATTCGTTTTCTAGCTCAAGAAGGCAAACCATATCCAAGGAATTGGCCGACATTCAGTTGAAGAGGTGGAGGAAATTGCGAAAAAAGATCTATGGTCTCTTTCAACTTTGTTGGGCGAGAAGAAATATTTCTTTGGTGATCACCCAACATCGGTTAGTTTGTTAAAGGACTGGGGGGAGAGGAAAGTTACCTTTTTCTGTTGATATTCGGAAAGTTCATGAAAAATGGAGCATTTTTTGTTTTTACGGTAAATTCTGAATGGTTGTAGTTTTCGAGAAAATTGCTTTTGAAATTTTGAATTTGTGTACATGTTTTCGTTGTAATACACAAACTTGTTCAAAAATTCAATTTTTCACAAAAAATTTAAATTTTACCAAAAAATTCGAAGTTTTCACAAAAAATTCGAATTTTTAAAAAAATTCAATTTTTTCCAAAAAAAAAATCGATGCAAAAATCAATTTTTTCGCAAAACATTCAAAAAAGTTTGTGTATTACAACGAAAACATGTACACAAATTCAAATCTTCAAGCGCAATTTTCTCGAAAACTACAACGTTTCAGAACATGCCGTAAAAACAAAAAATGCTCCTCCATTTTTCATGAACTTTCCGAATATCAACAAAAATTGGCAACTTTTTTCTCACTGGACTGGTCCCCTCTTTAACACTGCTTAATTGAACTACTATTTAGGTGGATGCCACAGCTTTTGGACATCTCGCTCAGTTCATCTACACTCCATTGAACAGTGACAAAGTCAAGACCTTTATTGAGACCGAAACCCCGAATTTGGTCGAATATGTCAAACGAATTAAAGAAGAATTCTGGCCGGACTGGGATGAGATTACCCGCACACTCGCATTGAACTATGACCCGAACAAGAAGCCTGAGGCTGTTACTGTCACAGAAACTGTTACTGTCACAGAAACGGTCACACAACCTGCTGCTGAAAGCACTGCCACTGAATAAGCTTATTCGTGCCTTAGATGATCTATGCCTTTTTTCTTTTTCCATGCCAACCATAGGTTAACGGTCCGGCACATGTTCCGCCGCACGTCACATATTCGAATGTGTGCCCATGGGCACATATGCCAAGATGTGCCCACAGGCATATGTGACGTGATGTTACGTGCAGGGGTTAAAATATTCGAAGATGTGACATCCAGATCATGTGCCGGGCACATGTCCCCGGATCTTTAACCTTGGCTCGTCACGTTACATATGCCTGTGGGCACATCTTGGAATATGTGCTCATGGGCACACATTCGAATATGCGACGTGTGGCGGAACATGTGCCGGACCGTTAACCTATGATGCCAACTAGTGATGCTCAAAGGTGTCCAATTTTGTCATCGTCCTTAAAAATACGCGAATTTTGGGCACGATAAAAATTTGTTCATGGTAAATGACGAGATTTGCAACAAATTTTTATCGTACCCAAAATTCGCATATTTAACGCCGATAACAAGAATATGTTATTTTTTGTAACTTTGAGCATCACTAATGCCAACCAGATTATATTTTTGGCACAACTTCTAATTTATTTTTCCGTATAATTTCGAAGGCATGTGGACATGCAAAAATTCCATTATTTAGATCTCAAAAAAGAAATTTTTGGAGCTACTACACAAGAGGGATGCCACCAAAAATTTTCAAATTTTTTCTGTAAATGACTCCTCTAGGGGTAAAAATATGCGGGGAACTGAATTTGACATTTTCAAAGCGAAAAAACGCTTCCCTGATTCAGGGAAGGCCTGTGTATTGAAGCGAAGAATCGCATTTTTGCGACTTTTCGTTTAAATACACAGGACTTCTCTGGCTCAGGGAAGCCTTTTTTCGATTGAAAATGTCAAATTCGAATTCCCCGCATGTTTTTACCTCTAGAGGGGTCATTTCCAGAAAATTTTTTGAAATTTCCACTCCCCTATTGTGTAGAGCTCCAAATTTTTTACTATCAACAATTTTTATCCACTAATTGCCTAATAGACCATATATTCGTGTCAAAATTATTGGGCTAAACCAAAAGTTCGCATCAACTTTATTTACCAACCCAATAATAAAAATTTGTTTTGCCTCCTCCGTCGCTAAATCCTGGGCGGCTGCTCAACATTTCGGAAACTCAGGAATGATGCGCAAGAAGAAATGTTAATTTTCCAAATTCAACATTTCGTAAGTCCAAAATGTTAAGTTCACTTCTGAAATGTTGAGCGACCGACTTTTTTGCCCAAAATCGCATTTTCGGCCAAAAATATTCATTGTTTGATGAGAAAATTTGGAACTAGTATCGATTAGGTATCCCACTTGGGGTGAAATTTTTTGAAAACATTTTTAAGGATCCTCCTTATGTTTAAAAAAAATTTTTGTCCAAAATTTGATACAATTCATAAGAGTATTTTTTTGCGAAATTTTTTTGTGTGGAAAATGCTTGTTTTTTGAGCTGGAAATACTCAGAAATTGATGAATTTTGAAATGGAAAATTTTGGACGCTTTTGGTAAAAAACTTGAAAATTTTGGTGAAAAATCATAGTGGGGGAGGACCATATCATTTTTTTCAAAATTTTCTTTGTTGAAAATCATAATGGGTGACCCTCATAAGGGTCACCCATTTTTTTTTTCACCAAAAATTTTTTCCATTACTTTCACTAAAAATGACAAAAATTGTTGTCGTTTTTTTCATCAAAATACATCATTTTTCGCCCAACATCGTCATTTTCAGAGCATTTTCATTTTAAAAATAGGCAATTTCCTACTTAGTTTTCGACCCCCAAATTTCGACTTCGACCTTTCCAATTTCGATGCATCACTACTCGTTCCATAAGGTAAAAATTTTAACTTTTCCATGAAAGTGGGGAGGGGATTGCCCACTATTTGACTACGGCACTGCTATAAACTAAATTGCTTTTTTCAATAGAGATTCTATATGTTAACCTCATTATTAACTTACTTTTCCTATTTCTTCAAAAGTATTATAATTGTATAACTTTTTCTCATGTTACAATAAAACTTTATATCTTAATTAGTGCGTGTTTTGGGTTATTGAAACGAAAATTCTGATTCATGTTTTCTTTTCAATAACCCAAAACAATGGATAATTTTGGTGTCATTTTGTTCGTCTCATTTAGCTACATAAAAATTATAGCTACAATGTTCATTTTATGAAAATTTAAAAAATCCATTTTTCTGAAAAAAAATTCAAAAAAGGTTGTGTATTACAAAGAAAACATGTTGAATTTCGCATAATTTTCGATATAGGATTGAACCGTCATTTTTTGGCGAAAATTTTTCTCTTCCCAAATGACTCAGGGGTATTTTTATGCGAGAAATCGATTGCGCGCATCGAAAACCTTTGAAAACGCCTCCCAGACCATGAAATATCCAATTTTCGTATTTTCAAGTAGAAATTACTGAAAAATATGAAAATAGGATATTTCCTGGTCTGGGAAGCATTTTCAACGTTTTTCGAAGCACACAATCGATTTCTCGCATAAAAATACCCATGAGTCATTTTAGAGAAAAAAATTTTCGCCAAAAAATGACCAAACGGCGGTTTTTTGGTTTTTTGAAGTACAGTAATATGAATTGCATGATCTTTATTTATTTACAGCTACGTGAAATATAACTGTATTCGCTTAAAAACAATGAGATGTCAACGAAAAACTTTTTTGATTTACTGGAAAAAATAAATAACTTAACAGAAATGTACTTTTACAGATCGGCCATTTTACATTATTATAATGAACAATAATGTATACTTTTTGCCAGAAAATAATTTCTTGATACTGTAAGATGGTCCCTGACAACGAAAACACAAAAGATGTTTTTCCAAGATATGAATTTTCATTTAAATTTGACGTTTTACATGTATTCAAGAAATTTTTTCATCTTTGACATATAAAGCAAACTTCAACCAGCAAAAATAAATACATGCTTTAAAAAATATGATGTGCCTAAAAGGTACTGCCTCTCCCCTACATCAACGCTAAAAAGTGATGGCAGTTTTCAAAAATTTTAGAATTTTTTATCATCATTTGATTGATCTCATCAGGGTTCGATTGTTGTAATTTGACAAGTGACAAGTCCACTAAAAAACCGACAATTACTCAAACACAATTTTGACAAGTGATAAGTCAAAAATGACTAATCTCTTTTTCTTACAAGGGACGACGTTTTTAGACATGTAAAATCGATTTTTTTCTAATTTTGGCAGGAAGTTGTTGGGCATACCTTACTTGTTATAAATGTTTTTTTGGCTTGAGAGTCTGAAGCTTCGTTGCGGAGATATTGGCACGAAAATCTTTATAGAATTACAACTTGATTAAATTTGAACATCTTAAAATAATAGCACGGATGGGCGAGTGGAAAGTGACTTGCCTGACAGTCGAAAAACGTCTGGTTCGAGTTCCTTGTGTGTCAATTTTTTGCTATTATTTTGAGATGTTCAAATTTAATCAAGTTGTAATTGTATAAAGTTTTCGTGCCAATATCTCCGCAACGAAGCTTCAGACACCCAAGCATATTTATAACAAGTAAAGCCCAACAACTTCCTGCCAAAATTAGAAAATCGATTTTACATGTCTAAAACGTCCCTTGTTAGTCAGTTTTTTCGACAAGTGACAAACTTGTTGGTTTTTTAGTGTACTTGTCACTTTTCATTGTCGGTTTTTTCCTTTATTGTGTAACTTGTCGCTTATCACACTAATCAAGTACAACCATCGACCCCAGATACAACCACAGAGTGAAAAATTATTTGCCAAGCCTGGCACCGATATACCTTTTAAGCACACCCTTAAGACTACAATATAAAACTTCAACAGAAAACTAAGAAAATAAACTCTTTACAGTTCCAAAAATACTATAAATTTAAAAAAAAAACAATGAAATAATAAAGTCCTAAATTTATGAAATGCGACAACGTTCCTCCTCCTGGTTTTCAAGAGGGTAGAGATTTTCTCGCCAAGCAACGACCACATTTTCATCATTGAGAATTTCCACACGGATGGCATCACCAGTTGGCCACGATTGATTTTTCATCACAATATTCGTTGGCGGCGCATGTTTTTCACCAGAATTACACGACCATACCTAAAAAAGTGAAATTTGTGGAAAATTCCAATCCTGCGTTCAAGCATGTCGAAAATGTCTAACTGCCTGATTTTCAATAAAATCGTGTTTATTGAAACGATTGGTCATGTTGCAACAAATTTTATGCTTCATGACCAATCGTTTCAATAAACATGATTTTATTGAAATTCACGCAAAGTTAGACATTTTTTGACATGCTTGAACGCAGCCTTTAAAATTTTCAAACTTACTGTAATCGACTTTCTCGGCTTAATGATCTGACGCTGATGGAATTTGAAAATAATTTCGAGGTCGCCAGCGGTACTTTTAATGCACCACGAACCAAGGGGGACTTCTTCGTCACCCATATTCGATAAGCGAATGTAACGGCCTTCCGTATCAACGTCATCGATCACAACATCCACATCCGAGTTGCTAGTTGTCTAAATTTTTTTAATATAGGATGAGCCAAAAACGTACTTCTGCGTTTTTTGGCGAAATTTTTTTTCAAAAATCACCTATAAGGGAGTGTTTTAATGCGAGAAATCGATTGTGTATATCAAAAACAATTGAAAATGCATCCCAGACGATGATATATACAATTTTCGGAATTAATATCGAATGTTGATCGATCTCAGCGATCCAATGAAATAATACTTGAAAATAAGACAATTTAATATTTCATAGTCTGAGAAGCGTTTATAAGGTTTTTCGATGTCAAAAATTGAAGTTGAGAAGTTGAAAAATTCGTAAAAAATTGAAAATTTCGTGCAATCGATTTCTTACATGAAAATACCCCCTTATAGATGATTTTCGAAAAAAATTTTTGGCGCACCTTGTACAAAATAATACCTTGAATGTGCGCACAGAACCGTCGGGATTCACCACTTCGTCTTGTTCCATACGCTTTCGTTTAGTTCCACGATAGCTGTGCGAGTCCGAGAAAGAAACACGATGAGTCGGAAAACTTTGAGGCGACACGTTGGGTGTATTTGTCGGCGTAATACGGAGTCTAAAAAACAAGTAGTCTACACATCAATAAAAAATCTGACTTATTTTAAATTTTCTTCTACGACACTTTGAATTTGGGGTTACCGATTTTGTACCCCGCGACTTCCAGAGGGGTAATCTCCGCCAAAACTCGGTCAGAATCGATTCAAACCGACTCCAAACACACGTTATTCGTGTTCCCCGTATGGAAAAACCACATTACAGAGTGGCGCACAAAAAACCGGACACTTAACAATTTTAAGAGAATCTCTGCAATTTCCCTGACAGAATATCCATTTTCATGCATTAGAATGATAGCAGGGTGAAGCTCTTTCATTTTTTATTGCTTAAAACCTTATATATTTCGTCGAAAAGTTCAAAAATAGCAAAAAAAAGAGAAATAAGTCGAACAATTAAAAAGTTTGGAGTTTCGATTGAAGACTGTCGAAAAAAACACGTTAAAAGTTTTTTAAATGCCCGGTTTTTTGCGCCACCTTGTACAATCAAAACCGCTAAAAAATTTGAAAAAAAGAAACAAGTCCGACCTCGTTTCTTCACCTTCGAGAAGTCTGTGATAAGCCTGAAGTTCTGTGTCAAGCTGCACTTTGAGGTCCATCAAATCACGATATTCCGTAATCATGTTGTTGACTTCGCATTCCAATTCAGCAATACGGTCTTCTCGCTGTTGGATCTTGATATCGGACTCATCACGAATGCGACGTACTAACGCTTCGAGTTCATAAATTTGACGATTCAAAGATTCCACCTTTGCATCGTGTGCAGCTACGGCTATTTCCAATTCACAAGTGCGAGTACGATAGCGAGCCAACTCTTCACGGACTTCGGCTGCTGTAGCACGATTACGATTAGCCGTATCCTGTGCTTCGGATAATTTATTCTTGTACATATCGTCCACTTCATGTCGATTTTGTGCGATTCGAGCATCAAAGTCTGCGCGCATAGTCTGAAGTTGCTCTTGGAGCTTGTCTTGATAGCGTGTTTCGATTTCATTACTGACCGACGTCATTTCAATTTGACGTTTGCGACGGAATTCTTCCATTTGCTATAAAAAATTGTTACAGAGTGTAAAAAAACCGCCATTTGAGCATTTTTTTGGCAAAAATTTTTTCTCAAAAATGACTCTTTAAGAATAATTTTATGTGAGAAATCGATTGCAAGCACTCCTGAAGCGTGAAAACGCTTTCTTAAATCTGTTTTCATGAAAAATACTGTTTTTTACTAGGAAAAACATGTACAAAATGCTCGAAAACCCAGTATTTTCGATGAAACGTGTTTAAGAAAGCGTTTTACGTGTTTGCAACAATTTCTCGCATAAAATTACCCCTAAAGAGTCATTTTTGAAAAAAATTTTCGCCAAAAAATGCTCAAATGGAGGGTCTTTGGAACACTATGAGAAAAAATAGCTAACCTTAGCGTGATTGTGACGAGCAAATTCAAGCTCATCTTTTAAGTTCTTATTTTCTGCTTCCACTTCAGTTCGAAATAAAACTTGGTCCTCTAGTTGTCGTGTTAAAGCGTCGACTTGTTTTTGAAGATCACCGACGTCGCGTTTCAAAGCCTAAATTTTGCTATAAGAAAAAATAGTAGAGCAAATGTGCAGTATTAGAGAACTATGGATGAAAAATGACGCTTCAGATACATCCGTAAATACGGAGTGCGTTAAAAGTTCGTGATCACAAACTTTTAACGCACCCTGAAAAAGGTTTATTTTGTCTTGTACATCAAATATAACATACTGTATTCTGTTTTTCCAAACTTTGACGGCGCGATTCAGCCGTATTTACAGCAGCTTGAAAATCATTCACCATTGACATGGCGCTATGACGCTCTTCTTCAGCTTTTCGTAAATCTTGCTCAAGCTTGTTCAAACGATCTTTGAGAGCTTCGTAACCATTCACAGCATTTGATCGTTCGATTTCGATCCTAGAATTGAGAAATGTTCAACAATTAAAACAGACAAAACTTATAGTCCGTTTCAGCTCCAACTATAGAAAGCTGGACCCAAAATTCAAAATCCGAAGTCGGCATCCCCCCGTCCAATCTGGCAAGTTAAACAACGTTGGGCCCGCAAGTTCGATCCTACTAGGGCGAAAAATTCGACTAGGGCAAAAATTTTGATTTACAAAAAACTTCCTTACAAACAATGAAGCAAAAAATGTTTGCTCCATTCTTTGTAAAGAAAGTTTTTTGTATATCGAAAATTTCGCCCTAATGGGGTCGAACCTGCGGACCCAACGTTGCTTAACTTGCCAGATCGGACGCGAGATGCCGACTTCGGATTTTGAGTTTTGGGTCCAGCATTTTTATAGTAGGAACTAAAACGGACTATACTTTGCTTTTTCAAGCGAAATGTTATCGATAAGAGAGCGCAAATCTTTAATCTTCGATTCATAACGTGCTGTAAGATAATCCTTTTCTCTATGCTCAATTATTTCAACTTCACGAATTTGCACATGAAGACGAGCATTTTCGGATTCCAAATTGCGAACTTTCTAAATATTCAATATCTTGCTGACAAAAATATAAAGGAAACAGGAAAAAAAGAGCGGATTAGGGTTTAATTTCATAAAAGAGGGGAGATTTACCAAAATATTTTTCAAGACAAAAAGAATTTTATAACGAAAAATTGCAGTGGCGTAGCCAGGGGGGGGGCTAAGAAATTTACAATTTTTGGTGAAAATAAACCAAATTTGGGCTTTTTTGGTGAAAAAGTGAAAATTTTGATGAATTATGACTTTTCATCAAAATTTTCAATTTTTTCACTAAAATAAGCCTTTTTTTCACCAAAAAAACTCAAATTTTCATTAAAAAAATTGTAATTTCTGAGCATTTCAGCTTAAAAACAAGCATTTCTAAAAAAAAAATTTCCGCATGCGGCGCTGGTTTTATTCTTAAATTAAAGTTTTTCATCAAAATTTTCCATTTTTCAACAAAAAGATCCCCCCATATTTGATATTTTTTAAACTTCTGCACAAAGGATTCCCTTCTTGTGCAAAGATCCTTAAAAATCTTACCTCAATATATGTTGCCAAGCGGTCATTCAAACCAGAAAGCTGTTGCTTTTCTTGTTGTCGTGACAAACGAGTCATAGAAGAAGTATTATTGGGCGAATTTAAGCTAAATTTCGGCTGTTAAAGGGGGCGTATGAATCCATCCGTAAAGGTTCAAAAAAATTTCTTGATTTTTTCGAAAAAACTCACCATTTATGGTTTTTTTTCATGCAAAAAACACGATTTTGATGTTATTTGCGCATTTTGCCGGCTCCTTTATGCTAAAATTGTCACTTAGTTTGGTGCGCCTGTTCCCGGACCTCCCGAAAGTCTGCAATAGCTTCTCTAGCTGTGAAAGTTCAACTAAGATAAAGCGTGATTTTTCGCTTTCTTGAATTTCTTGTTCTTCATCCGGATCACCACGATGTCCTTCAAACTCTAATTCAGACTGCTCTTCAGCTTCAAATACGTGTAGTCTACAATTGGCAAAAAAGGAAATGTAACTTTGCAAAAAGAAATATTGCAAAAAATGCATTAAAATGAAAATTTCAGCATAAAGGAGCCGTAAAAATGCGCAAATAACATCAAAATCGTGTTTCTCGTATGAAAAACCCCTAAAGGGTGAGTTTCGTTCAAAAAATTTTTTTGACCCGATATGGACATGATTCACACGCCCCCTTTAAAACAAAATTTTAAAGGGGGCATGACTAATTTACCCGTCATCATAAGTTTCACTGTTCGATAATATTTCCACATCGATCGAATCACGAAGATTACGAGGTGACGATCGTCTATGTTTTGACGCCATAAAGTTTAGCTATAATTTGCACCTAAATGATATCAATAATAAAAATTTTATTTTTGCACAGAAAATATTTTTCCAGTGGCGTAACCAGTAGTGATGCAGCCATCAAAACTTGGTATTGTCGATTTTTTCAACATAAAATTATTTTTAAAATATTTTTTCATTAACAGTGACCAAGGAAAAAGTTGTGGAGCACATATTTTTGGACAACCTTTGTGTTAAACTTTTTTTTGTAAAAGTGCCTATAAATGTTTTTATAATACCAATTTAGAAAAATTACGTTTTTTCACTAAAACTAAACAAGTTTAACACAAAAGTTGTCCAAAAATATGTGCCCCACAACTTTTTCCTTGGAAATATTTTTAAAATTTCATGTTGAAAAAATCGACAATACCAAGTTTCGATGGTCGCATCACTAGTAACAGACATCCGGGGGTGCACTTTAGTGGTGCGAAATCGTAATTACGGTGTTCCGATTTCGCGAAATAGGGTTCGTAATATGAAATTCCATAGGATATTGGCATTTTTTGGCTGAAAATGACGATTTTTGGCGAAGAATGAGATGAATTTTGATGAAAATTTAACCATTTTGAAACATTTTTAGTGAAAATAATGAAAATTTTTGCGTCGATTTTTCGAAATTTGGGCACTTTAATCCGAAATCGTGATTTCGACGCATCACTAGTGCACTTGCCCCCTGGTTATGCCACTGTGTTTTACAAGGGGGGCAAAAGTCATCGCCAAGGAGCAAAAAGTTCTCGCCAAGGAATAAAATATTTGCTAACCTTGCCCCTTGGCGAGGACTTTTGCCCTCACCCTGTAAAAGTGAAAATTAGCATTGCGTTGTGTCTCCAATGTTAAAAAACTCCCGAGAGCAAAAAAAACTATCTCTCGACATTTTAAAAATCGAGTTTTCGTGTCAATATACAAACCAGGTCGAGACGCCGTATCGGGACGTCTGGGTCGCGGGTTCGAATCCCGCTTGAGCCAAATTTTTTGCCACTCGGCCTTGTGTCGTGTCGCGTGATCAGCGCTTGTGACGTCGCAGGCTGTCGTGCGACAGCAACTATGTTGTTTTTTGAAAGATCTCGAATTCGCGTTTGTTGAGAAATTCGTTATTTTAAATTTTCGTGTTAATACTCAAACTTTATTGCAATCAGGCAATGTTTTGCTTGGAAAAATGTTGTTGATTTCAAAACGTATAGGCTCCGCAGCCCCGCTGTCAAATTCGGTGATTTTGGTCTCAATTTATTCCTTATGCATCGAATTTTAATGA
>JAQGCO010000185.1:0-12892 GCA_034700925.1 Acrobeloides cf. buchneri Gr-Nem-00862
ATAATTTTGGTGTCATTTTGTTCGTTTCATTTAGCTATAAAAAATTGCTACAATGTTCATTTTATGAAAATTTAAAAAATCGACGCAAAAATCGATTTTTCCATAAAAAATTCAAAAAAGTTTGTGTATTACAACGAAGAGCTTGTAACTTACTGAACTGGTCCTTTAACAAGTCAATCCAAACTTTTTAATACTTGCACAGTAGCTGAACAAATGCACAAAAATACAGACAGCTAAAAATATATGTACATGTCGTGTGACAACTATATCGTTTGTTACACTTTTTCAACGCTGCCATTCTCTTGCAAAATTGGCTATACTTTAATTTTTCTTCTATGAACTCAGAAAAAAGACCACTCGAAACAGGAATCGGAACAAGACGATCGCGTGGACCCTTGACTTTCTAGCCATCGACCCGTTCCAAAATTAGGTACAAATGTTCGATCAGATCATCACAAAGTACGTAACGCTGGACAAGTATAAAATGGGAACAAGAAAGTTGCTGTACAGAAGTTTTTTGTTGGTGAATCTTTAAACTGAGGCATTGTGTAGAAATTACTACAGTTATAGCTCAAAAAGCTATTAGGTTGTTGGATAAGTATTGTCGGCCCCAAAAAATACATCTAATTTCGGCATTTTTCTCTCGTTTTCGATGAATTTTTTTCAGTATTAGGCAAGATTGTATGATGAACAAGTTTTCGTGTCAATATACAGACTTTTTCAAAAAATGAAAGTTTTTCAATGTTGCAAATTAATTTTAAAATGTTGATAGTTGGCTATAGAAGTCGATTTTTGACGAAATTTTCAACCTTACTAGGGTTTTTCTAGTCGGGGAATCGATTGCGCGCATTGCCAACATTTTCGGTGTATACCCTTCGTAGGGGTACCTTTCCGTGGTCAAAATCAAAAAATTTCTTTATATTCGTGTTCCCCATTTCTTTTTTTCGTGTTTGTCGAAAAACCCCTGACATCAAATTTCAGCCAAATTGAAGAAACTTTTTTTTCATGAAAAATTTGATTTTTCTTGAAAAAATCAATTTTTCTCCTCGTAGGGGGGAAAATCTTCCCGTAGTCAAAATCAAACAATTTCTTTAGATTCCCATGTCGAAAAACCCCTGACACCAAATTTCAGCCAATTTTGAGAGGTTTTTGAAAATCCCCTTTGGAGTCAAAAACAAAAACTCGAACTTTCAAAAAACTCTCAAAATTGCCTGAAATTTGATGTCAGGGGGTTTTTCGACATGGGGGAACACGAATCTAAATAAATTTTTTGATTTTGATCACGGGAAGGTACCCCTACGAAGGGTATACTCCAAAAATGTCTCAAAATCGTTATATTCCCTGAATCAGGCAAGCATTTTCATGTATCGGCAATGCGCGCAATCAATTTTCCGACTAGAAAAACCCTAGTAAGGTTGAAAATTTCGTCAAAAATTGACTTCTATAGCCAAATATCGACTTTTTAAAATTAATTTGCACCATTGAAAAACTCCCATTTTTTGAAAAAATCTGTATATTGACACGAAAACGTGTTCATATACTCTTGTCTAGTACTAAAAAAATCATCAAAAACAAGCAAAAAATGCCGAAATTAGATGTATTTTTTGGGACCGACAATACTTATCGAACATGAAAAATCGAGTTTTTTAAAGGGAGGTGCAAATTAGGGCCTTTTCTTCACAAAAAAATTTTTTGAAAAATGACCTTATAGGGGTAAAAATAGGGTGAAAAATCGATTGCGCGCACTCCCAAATTGTAAAAACGCTTCCTTGACCCTGATTCAGGGAAAAACGGTGTGTTTATTGAAGTAAAAATCAAACATTTTCGGATTTTTATGAGAAAACCGTCGATTCTTAGGTTTTTCTAGACGGAGAATCGATTGCGCGCATTCCCGAACCGTGAAAACGCTTCCTTAACCCTGATTAAGGGAAGAAATCGGCGTATTGAAGCGAAAATCACTTTATTTACGTAAATACGTATCCTTTCCCTGAATCAGGGTCAAGGAAGCGTTTTCAAGGTTCGGGAATGCGAGCAATTGATTCTCCGCCTAGAAAAACCTAAGAATCGACGGTTTTCTCATAAAAATCCGAAAATGTTTAATTTTCGCTTCAATAAACACATCGTTTTTTCCTGAATCAGGGTCAAGGAAGCGTTTTCACAATTTGGGAGTGCGCGCAATCGATTTTCACCGTATTTTTACCCCTATAAGGTCATTTGTCAAAAAATTTTTTTGGAGAAAGGTTCCTAATTTGCACCCCCTTTAAAAAACCTGATTTTTCATGAAAATTCGATTTTTCTTAAAAAATTCGATTTTTTTTCGAGAACAACCCAAGAAATTTTATGCCATTATGCGGTTTATTTACGGAATTTTTGTGATCATATTTGCAAGCACTGCGCTTGCTGTGAATCAAATTCCGGATCAATTTTTGGGAAAATGGAGCGTGGAAAAGAGTGACAATTTTGATGAATTTTTGACTGCTAAAGGTAAAATTTTGGAAAAAATTCAAAATGCATACAAATGTCAAAAAATCTCGAGGGGATACCCCAGCTATCCATGTTTCAATTATAGGCTATGGCTGGCTAATGAGAACGTTGGTAAAAAATTCTGGCATGACAAAAGTATTTGAAAAATCCGGCGCTACTTTCAACTACAAAATTCTCACTCCGACTAAAGACGTTATTTGGAATGGAATTCATTTTGGTCAACCATATGTTGGAGAATATCTTGATGACTCAAAGCATCAGGTATATAAATTTTCTGCCATGCGAAAAACTATATACATTTTCTGCCACACGAAAAACTCGTCACCTATGGTGAAGTGGCATGATTCTCACTTTTGCACTCAAACGATTGATGGTTCGATCCCACAAGGGCGAAAATTTTAAAATAAATTTTTTTTTAAGTTGCCGAAGGAGACCCACCATAATATCCGTCGTAAAATTTTTGCCTTTCATTTGCTCTTAAAACACTATTCACTGAGCAATACGATCGCGATTTCTAGCGGAATCGAACCAGCGACCGTATAGTTCAGTGGATAGTGTTTCATGAGAAAAATGACAGACAAAATTCTACTACGTCAAACCTTGATATAAGGACACCCTGTATAACTTTCGATAGCCGTGTGAGGGCTTCCTTTTATAAATTTTTTGAATATATAAAAAAATTTTCACCCTAGCATCCAATTTGAGTGTAAAGCGAGATCCTTGCCACTTCACCATGAGTGATGATATATTTGTCAAAGTCAAACTTTCTAGGTTATTTTCACCTATGATCCTAGAGAACGCAAACTCGTTGAAGAGCATGTAAATCTAGACAAACCAAATGAGAAACAAGATAGCTATTCCTATACCATACAAGGATCTTACCTAGTCAACGTAAGAAAAAAGATTGATTTTTAATCAAAAAAATTTTGCTGAATTTTTAGAGGCTGGAATACAATGGAGTTGTCTCAAATCGATATTTCAGAAAAGTGGCTTAATTCAAGAGTGAATAAAAAAAAGAAATTTTTGCTAAAGATTTTTACGATTTTTTATATTTTATTTAGTAGAATAAAAGAAATGGATCGTACTTTTCTGTAAGTATATCGCATTTTGCCTTAAAGGGGGTCCAACACAGGGCTGGGTAAAAAATTTCTTTAACAAGTGATCTTCTAGGGGTATTTTATGCGGGGAATCGATTGCTCGCATTCCCGAACCTTGAAAATGCTTCCTTGACCCTGATTCAGGGAAGGAATCTGTGTATTGAAGCAAAAATCAAACATTTTCGGATTTTTATGAGAAAATCGTCGATTCTTAGGTTTTTCTAGGCGGAGAATCGATTGCGCACACTCTCAAACCGTGAAAACGCTTCCTTGACCCTGATTCAGGAAAAAACCAAAAAATCGACTTTCAGATTTTTGCTTCAAAACACCGATCCCTTCCCTGAATCAGAGAAGCGTTTTCACGGTTCGGGAGTGCGCGCAAACGATTCCCCGCCTAGACAAACCTAAGAATTGACGGTTTTCTCATAAAAATCCGAAATTCTTTGATTTTCGCTTCAATACACCGATCCCTTCCCTGAATCAGGGTCAAGGAAGTGTTTTCATGGTTCGGAAGTGCGCACAATCAATTCCTTACATAAAATTACCCCTTGTTAAAAAAATTTTTTTTAATTTTCTACCCTTAAAAACTAGAAGTCAAAATTGAACAATTTCTTCAAATTCTTATTTCCCATAAAAATTACATAAGTGCAAAAATTTTGAAGAGTTTTCGAAATGTTTGACCCAAAGGGGATCGAACCAGGTCCTATGAACTGGTTTTCATAGTCAAGTGGCAGTGGGATAGTGTCAAAATTGAAATTATGAAATAACTATAACAATACGTATATCGTTTAGATGTTTTCGAGAGGGTGCTGAAAACGATGGAAACATTTTTAAAATGTGACAACTTTTACGTAAAAAAGTCAAAATTTTGTATTGAAACGAAAACCTTGAAAATCAAGAATTCAAAAAAAGCTAAAACGAAACATGGTACATTCGAATGGTAACGAGAAGGGGTCTTTTTTAATGATTTCATAGAAGAGTAGATCATTTATTGATTAGTCATTATCAAAAAAAAAATTTTTGACACTATCCCACTGCCACTTGACTATGAAAACCAGTTTATATAGGCCCTGGTTCGATCCCCTTTGAAAAAATTTCGAAAACTCTTCAAAATTTTTACACTTGTGTAATTTTTTATGGAGAACAAGATTTTGTATGAATTTTTCATTTTGTTTTTCTTCTATTTCACAAATAATATCGTCCATTATCAAAATTGGACAGAACCGCCGGAACATCAAGAACGTCAATGATAACGAAAATGGGGAAGATTGAATACCCCATTGACAAATAACTTTTTCTCTATCAGTAAAGAAATTTTTCCTCCAACGCGTCAGACCACGTAATCCGGAAATTACTCTCACAAAAAACCATAAACCTCTTTAAACGTTCTACAAATTCCCACATGGCGCATATATATTGTATAAACATCAAAAAAGTTTCGAATTTTTTAAGTAAATTTTTTATTTTTTTTTCAAAAAAATATTATACTAACAACAAATAACGATAAAAAATGAAAATATTTAAGCAACATAGTTTAATAAATGATAAGTCGTGAAGAAAAATTTTGGAATTTTTTTCAAAATTTTTTTTTGAGGTACATTAGACTTTCACGACTGAAAAATTGCAAAAATTGATGAATTTTGGTTCAAACTAGGGATGCAAGTTGCAAAAAGTAACAATCCTTGTCATATGCGAATTTTGAGCACGAATATAAATTGTTCGTAGTGACAAATTTGACTTCTTTTTCACAATGAACAAAATATTTTCGTGCTCAAAATTCGCATATTTCTGGTTGGGGAGAAGGATTGTCACTTGTTGTAACTTGTTCGTTCTACTCAATTTAAAACAAAATTTTAAATGCTCGACAAATCGTGTTAATAAACAAATTTTCATTGAAAATCAGGCAATTGAAAAACAGTATACCTGATTTTCAAACAAATTTGTGTATCGAAGCGAAAAATTTTGAATCATCAATTTTTGAAATTTTCAACAAAAAAAAAGTTACACGTATTAGATACACAAAACAAAAGAGGAAGAAGAGGAAAAAATCCCAGAAAACCTTATAAAAATTAAATATTAAAAAATATACAATAGATTTAAAAAAATACCAAAGTTGTCGACCACCTAACTCCAAACTTGTAATTTTTAATTTTTCAAAATTTGAAAAATTTTCAAAATTCGATTTTTTCCAAATTTGAATTGTTATATATTTTTTTAACTTTTTCAAAATTCTGATTTTTTTTCTATTTTTACAATTTTTTAATTTTTCAATTTTTTTGTTACCGATCAAATGTTATGGCACAAATCATAGGAAGTCGAAATTAAGTGGACAGACAACCAAAATGGCTTCAAAAAAAATTTACGAGGGTAAGAAGAATTATATTACATACCGGGATTAAGTTTTACAAACAGAATAAAGAGTTATTTTTGAAATAAGAGTTAAATTTTTTCCCACAATTTTATTTTTTTATGGGGGAGGAAGAGAGAAAATTTAAGATATTACAATAGTTTTTTAGTAATAAAAAAGCGCAACCCGTGTAAATATTTATCAGAAAAAATATTTAAAAAATTAGAGGGAAATTGGAACAGTTAATAAGAATATATAAATGCCCTAATAGAGCGAGAGAGGGAAAAAAATTAAATTACATTATTTTTGAGGTTTTGGGTTTTTTTGGGCTTAGGCTTATGCTTAGGCTTATGCTTATGCTTATGCTTATGCTTATGCTTGGGCTTAGGCTTAGGCTTAAGCGTAGGCTTAGGCTTAGGTATAGGCTTAGGCTTAAGCGTAGGCATAGGCTTGGGCTCAAGCGTAGGCTTAGGCATGGGCATAGGCATAGGCTTGGGCTTAGGCTTAAGCTTAGGCTTACGCTTAGGCTTATGCTAAGCCTTGCCTTAGTCTTTAATTTAATACCACTATGGTATACTGCATTCAAAAATCGAATTTTTTAACAAAAATCTAAAAAATTTCACCAAAATTCAAAATTTTTTTCATTTTTATAAAATATTCAAAAATTTCTAAAACCCCTATTTATACCCAAAACCTCGAAAACCCCCCAAAATTTAACGGATAGAAGAAAATCCGGCGAGAACTGCGACCGCAATGCTTTCTTTCTCCGACAAAATCGATTGTTCTGTCAAAAACTGCTGCACATCATCACAGTCCCAGCGATTGTAGTCGGCCAATGAGTCGAAGCTGGAAGTGGAGTGATGTCCCCTGTGTGGACTGAACACATCACCACGTGGAGCCGGACTGGAGTTTTCTTCTAGCCCCGAAGACCCGCTGGATGGGACGTTGGAAGTCCCGGCAGTGGCACCCGTATTTGAAAGTTCGTCGCCGGAAAAGATGAGCGGCGACGAGCTGGAAGCTGGAGTATTGGAGGAGAGTGGCGGCGACATCCATTGTGGATGGGATATCTAAAAATGGAAAATTTTATTTTTGGAGTTGTTAAATATTTTTGGACAAAAGTTTTCGGACTCGACCGGGACTCGAACCCGGACCTCCTGGCTAGCGTCTAAGTGCACTACCATTGTACTATCGAGACCTCCAACTGATGCCCGTTTTTTGGTGAATACAATAAGTCGAAACTGGAGGTGGAGTGCTATTTTTCGAGGCCATTTTTTAATTTTTTTGATCGAAAATTTTTTTCAAAATTTCTTACCAGCCTAGGATCACCACTCAAGGCTGCAGCAGCCTTTTCCAAACTGATCTGATCCTGACTCATCGCAGCCACCGCAGCGGCAGCCAATTGGTGTTGCGTTAGCTGTGCCAAAAGTTGGCGGTGCTGGGCTTGCTGGGCTTCTTGTATCAAAGCAGTTTGTATGGCGGCAAACCCTTGTGGGTCGTAATTCTGGTGTAGAATGGCTAATAGAGCCGGTAATACAGATGGGTGCTGCCAGTTGGCACCATTATTCAGAGCGGACATTGCGGCGAGTAGCATTGGATTCTGAGCCATGGCAGCGGCACCAGCTGGAGTGGAGAGGAGCTAAAATATGAAAATTTTAGAAAATTTTAAGAAAATAAGGGGGGCTTTTTAAAAATTTCAAAAATATGGCATGCTGAGTGTCTTAGAGGTTTCTAACTATGCGGAACACGATGGTATGGAATTTTTGGATAAAATTTTTTCTGGGTTGATATCATATTTTGACTTTACTGTAACTCTCAAAATTGAAAAAAATTTTCAAAATCTTATTTTTCATGAAAAATTACATAAGTGCAAAAATTTTGAGCCTTTTTTGAGTTTTGTCGATCCATGGGGATCGAACCAGGGTCCTATAACTGGTTTTTATAGCCTAGTGGATAGTGGGCTAGTGTAAAAATTTAAATTTTGCATTACTATGACAATATGGATGTCGTTTAAAGGTTTTTGAGGGTGCTGAAAACGATGGAAGCATTTTTAAAATGTGAAAACTTTTCTGTAAAAAATTAAAAGTTTGTATTGAGACGAAAACCCTGAAAATCAAAAAATTGTACAAATCATAAAAAATTTCACAACATAGTTTTACCGCGTAAAAATCATCAAAAGAGAAAAAAATATTCAAGACTAAAAAGCTAGTCCCAGCCGTTCCCATTATATTATTGACACAGGCATTGAAAATCTCATGGGTCCTTATCAAGACTAATCATTGTAAATATGGGGGCTGAGGCAAGAGAGAGAGAGAAGAGAGGTTTCGATTTTCTTCATTTTGGCGCTCTTATCAGTCGCCGCCACAATTATGTATCGATGAAATAATCTCGGACCCAATAAGTAAAGTCATAAGAAAAAAAATAGGAGTATAAAAATTTCCTTTTTTCATGTAAATATTGAAACAACTGGGCACACGTAAAAATGTGTCATAAAAGTCGTAAATTATAATAGTTTTCGATTTTTATTTTTCAATTTTCGATTTTTTCAATTTTTAAAAATCTACAAATGAAAATCAGATCGAGTCTATGTATGACATGAAAATTTGAATAATCTGTGTATTGACAAGAAATTTTTGAAATTTTCAAAATTTTTAAAAATCATAAAATTTGCATAAAACCCTACCTGATTTAGAGCCAATGCTGCGGAAACCGCACTCGGCGTGTTGCCACCATTTATTTGCCCAGATGCGGCCGCTGCGGCCAATGTCTGGTGGAATGCATTCACTGCGGCTGTTTGTTGTGACGTCGTATGGGTTGTGCCATTCGTTGAAGAAGAAACGGCGGCCGCCAACAGTTTTGCATCCATGCTAGCCGCATGCTCAGGTGGAGTAATCGCCGGTGAATGGACGGCGCGTGTGTGATTCAGTTCAGGGACCTAGAATAGAAAAGAGATTTGCATAATTCGTTTATTTGCGGGTCAAATTTCGGAAGTAGTTTGTTGACACAGAGACCAACCAGGAATTTAAATTTTTCGATTTACGACTTTTGAAATTCTTCAACAAAAATTTTGATTTTTGAATTTCTATTTTCAAGGTTTTTGTCTTTGAGGGATCGAACCCTTGACTATTTGAGTGTAAATTGAGGCTCTTGCCACTATACCATATGTGAAAAGTTTTTCAATGAGTGGAAAATGCCCTATATCAAAATTTCAAAAAATTGCATTATTTGATTTTTTTACTTTCCATCAAATTTACTATTTCATTAAAATTTTCTAAAATATCAACTTTCCTACCTGTTGACAACCAAATAAGGAAGAAGTTGAGGTGGGAGTCAAGAATTGTTGCGTTTGCCCGTTCGTATGGCTATCGATTGGTGTGTTCTGAGCGGTTGGCAACACTGACGGTGGTGGGGTGGCGAAACCATGTGCTTCTAAAACAAAAACATTCATAAAATATGGATGAAAAATGGCATTTCTTATGGGAATTTGTGTTCGGCTCAAGCTGCTCAAATATTGGATTGTTTTCAATCGGGACTTTTGAGGATAGAAAAAAGGATATGTGAGAAAAATATAGGGCTAAGCCTAAGCCTAAATCTAAGCCTAAGCTTAAGCCTAAGTCTAAGCCTAAGCCTAAGCTTAAGCTTAAGCCTAAGTCTAAGCCTAAGCCTAAGCTTAAGCTTAAGCCTAAGCCTAAGTCTAAGCCTACTATATTCTCATAGATCATTTTTATCTAATAATTAATTTTTTAAGTTCAAATTTTTAACCATATTTTCAATTTTTGGCTCAGACCAGCATATTTTGTGGAAAATCGACCAAATTTTTCAAAATTTCAACTACTCACGCATGTTGAATCAAATCTCACTACCTGGATTAATTAAATGTGACATCATATAGGAGGAGAGTTGGTGATGAGATCCGTTTTGATGATGAGATTTCAAGTGGGGTGCACTGGAATTAGACGTCGGATAGGATGAATGAGGTGGATGGTTGTTTAAGAAAAGATTCCCACCGGAATTCGAACCGACAACCAAAGCGTTGCCGGTGGAAGTCGCGGATGGGAAACCCGTATTCGTGGTGGTGCGCATCCGATTCGGAAACGCCTGACTGAGAAACGTTTGTTGGACCACCATGATTTATAGAGAATGGAAGAAAATATTGTTTGGGGTCTAAGCCTGCAAAATTCGAGAGTAAATTGTTGGAAAATCCTGTATGAAAAAAAGGAAACGCGTAAAAACACGAAAAAATAACAAAAAAAACTACATCAAGTTCACAAAAAATGCGTATTATCCCCCTCCAGGAGGCCCAATTTTTAGAAAAAATAAAAAATTTCTTCGGAATCTTGTTCTCCATGAAAAATTATACATATGCAAAAATTTTGAACTATTTTTGATTTTAATGACCACTGGGGAATCGAACCAGGTACTTATAACTGTATTCATAGTCTAGTTGGTAAAGCATTAGAAACAAAATTTAATTAAAAACTTTTTATGGCATGATGGGTGTCGTTTAAATAGGTTTCGACTATGCTGAACATGATGGTGATAATATTTTTAGCTGGAAAAATTATCTGGCCAAAAATTCACGAAAACTAGTTCATCAGCAAACACGTAAAGTTTTCAAAAAAAAGTTTTTTCAATTTTTTCACTTCCTGCTACTTGATTCAACAATAATAGAATGCTCGAAATTCTCAAAATTTAAATGTTTTAGTTACACAAAGCGCTCAACAATCGGAAAAGTTTGTGTGCTGCGCGCGGCGCGGGAATTCAGAAGTAAACAGTCTGTTTGTCGACTGACGAACTCAACTTAAACTTTACCCCAGAAAAAGATCAAGTTGACTTACTCAGACTCACACAAACTTTGAATTGTCTCAAAATCCTTTGCTAATATAATCTTTAAAATCCGGACAGTACCGTTCAGGTACGTACCAGTTTGGAAGGACGCAAAATTCGAAAAACAATAGACAAAAAATGAAATCGGCGATTGATTACACAGTTGATCGAATCTTGGGTCAACAATGTTTGACAGTGAAATGATGATGATCGAAAATTTTGTGGGCTTTAATTTGGCCGGGTGTAAAATAAATAACACATTTAGGGAGTCGCATGATTAATCATGAGAGATCAAATTCATGATTAGTAGAGTCAATTTTTTTTAATCGTAAAAATATAAACAAATTTTGTAGCGGGAAAAGTGTAATTTTTTTCTATAATCCAGCAAAAAAAATATAAAAAATCATGCCATTTTGATCATTTTTGATTTTGCTCAAAAATTCAGATTTTGTCAAAAATCAAAAAATTCTTTCAAAATCTTGTTCTCCATAAAAAATTACACAAGTGCAAAAATTTTTAGCTGTTTTTGATTTTGTCGAGACATGTGGGAATCGAACCAGGGGTCTATAAATTGATTCATAGTATAGTGGATAGTGAGATAGTATCAAAATTCAATTGATAAGGTAAAAGATTTTCAGAAAAACAGAAGACATTTCTTGATGATCAAGTAGTGTACACTACTCGATTCGTCATTCGAGTAGTGTACTCGAATGATATACTCGAAAGAGTAGTGTACTCGACAACACTGTCTAATCCATCTCTATAATCTCTAGATTCTGCTTCCACTAGTAATTTTTCTAGACGAGATCTTTGTTGGGTATCGAATACAACACTGATAGAGCTAGTAAAGTAAATGGAAGAAAAATGGCAGAAATGATACAGAAACCAAAAAATAAAACGATACTAAAAAATTAACTTTCATACGCAATAGTTCAGTTAAACTTGAATTTTTATGGAGGATAATAATTGTCATAAACTGGTTTTCATAGTCTAGTGGTAGTGGGTTTAAAATATGACAATATGAATGTCGTTTAGAAGATCTCGAGGGTGCTGAATACGATGAAAATATTTTTAGATCTTAACGAAAATTCACAAAAGCCATAATCACAAGTTAAAAAAGAAGACTGCGTCATAATATTAAAAAAAATCTCAATCAGACTCATAATTACCACTAATAACCATGACTTAAACCTCGTGATAAACAGAAAAAAATTCGCATACAAATATTCCATCAACTACTAATTCTCAGAAAAATGAAAGCTTGAAGCAATTTTGCACACGTGTGTCCAACATTCGACAGCCTTAGTTTTTCTCATGCACTTTTTTATATTCATTTAATGAAATTCCCTCTTAGCCTATAGATATTTTTCAAGAAAAAAAAGACGACTAGAAAGATTGCAAGTCGCGTGGCTGTTTGCCACGAAGAAATGAACGACGAATGAATGTGAATAAAAAAATGTAAAAAGCCGGCCCCCGAGTCCGACCGCTGGGAAAGACGCGGCAGGAAGAGACTGAAAAGACGACGGGAAGTGAACGTGCGCGTTCAATCAACAACTCAAAACGATGGCCGACAACCGAGGCCGAAGAACCGAAGAGCCAGCCATGGATGATGTGTGTGACTGGTTGAATGACTGACTTTTTGTCATAGCGGTGCTGTGAAAAATAAGACTTTTGATAAAGTTTCGTTTTTATGTCTAGACCGAATTATTTGCTACACATTGATTGATGAATCAAAAAGTTAATCATTTTTATATGTTGACCCTGATTTTCAGAATTTTCGTTGTAGTGTTAATTTTTGAATTTTTTGGCAGTAAAATTTTCGGATTTAAAAAATGCTTTCATCGTGTTCAGCTCACTCGAAAATGTCTAAACGACACCCATAAGCTATAGTGATCGCAAAAATTTCAGCTAACACTTTATCCACTAGGCTATGAAAACCAACTTATAGGTCACTAGTTCGATTCCCGTTGGGAAAAGAAATTTAAAAACTGCTCAAAAATTTTGCATTTTTATAATTTTTTACGTAGAATAAGAGTCTGAAAGAATTTTTCATTTTTGACCTAAAAAATTGAAAAATTCGTCAAAAATCGAAAAATACGACAAAAATTGAAAATTTTGTCAAAAAATGAAAAATTCGTCA
>JAQGCO010000186.1:0-12880 GCA_034700925.1 Acrobeloides cf. buchneri Gr-Nem-00862
AGAACCCGACCACCTTTCTGTGCCGTTCTATCAAGCCTATTTGGATGGATCGGATAGAAAGAAAGCTAAAGTAAGAACGACTCCAGCATCTAATCAACAATTTTTAGGCAGCAGATCTGCTAATTGGACTGGGAGAGATCATCGGCCTAGGCGAGAGACAAGAAACAATGCAGGAGACGCTCGAGGCGCTGAAACACCATGATATCACGCTCAGTAACTATGAGTGGTACGTCGAGATGCGCCGCATCAAGCAGATGAAGACCTCTGGATGGGGGCTTGGCAGTGAACGACTCATTTCCTGGATACTCCAACACAATGACGTTAGGGACATTCAGATTTTGCCGAGATTCAAAGACAACGACTTTCTTGTCTAGTCAAGTTCCATAACAAAAATGTAAATTGTGTATTTATTTGATGAAAATTGTATGTACACTCAACAACTCTTGGTGTTAATAGTGGCACCATTTGGTGTGGGTTACTTTGATACTAAAAATTGAAAATGCCTGGTGTCACCATTAATACCAAAAATTGTTGAGTGTATGCATTGTAAATTTCTGGGTGAGAATTGTTATTTCATTTATGTATAGCTCTAATAAATAACAACATATAGAAGAGACATAGATAGGCAACTTGAATTATGGTATTATACTTTAAATGACGCTAGCGTGTGTTCTTTTATAAAGGGAAGCTAATCGCCGAGTGGTATAAGTGCTAGACGTTGGATTATAAGGGCATAGGTTCGATTCCGATCGGAATCAAAATTCTTTTACGACTTCCTGATGTACGCAACTGGCCTCAGAGCACCATGTATAGAATTGAATAAAATTTACTATATGTTATAATTTCAAAAAAATGAAAAAATTTTTTAAGACGAAAAAAGTTGGCAATTCTGGTTATTAGGCCAACGTTCGTTGGTGGAATCCATTCGCGGTCGGCAACGGCGGGTCTTTTTCGTGATGTTGAATAGGAAATTCTCGAGTTTTAAATGCCTTACTGGTTCTTTCATAGACGATCATCTAAAAATTTATGGAACTACAGGGTATATTTAAAAAAAATCGGAATTTGTCGATTTTTTCATGTTTTTTTGGCCCGACAATTTTTTCAAAAATGACCCTATTAGGGTTAATTTTATGCAGGGGATCGATCGCGCGCATTCCCGAAGCTTGAAAACGCTTCCGTGACCCTGAATCAGGAAATCGGAGTGTGTGTATTGAAACGAAAATCGAACATTTTTAGATTTCTGCCTTAAAATGACTTTTTGGGGGTAAATTTATGCGGGGAATCGATTGTGCACATTCTCGAAGCTTGAAAACGCTTTCCTGATCCTGATTCAGTGAATCGGGTGTGTGTATTGAAGCAATGACCAATTTTTGCTATAATACATCAATTTTTCTTTGATTCAGGATCAAGGAAGTGATTTCAAGCTTCGGGAATGCGCGCAATCGATTCCCCGCATAAATTTACCCCCGGAAAATCATTTTCACAAAAAGCATAAAATTTTCGATTTTCGCTTCAATACACACACTCCGGTTTCCTGATTCAGGGTCAGGGAAGTGTTTTCAAGCTTCGGAAATGCACGCAATCGATTTCTAGCATAAAATTAATCCTAATAGGGTCATTTTTGAAAAAAATTTCGGGTCGCAAAAACATGAAAAAATCGCCAAATTCCAGTTTTTTTGCGCCACCCTGTACTGTAGTAGTATGGAGCTCGGGATGTCTTGAACTCTTTCCTTAAAAAACTATTCTTACGTCGTCATCAGAATCATTCATGTCACTGAAGATTTCACTGATCCTTCTCTTCCCACCATTTGCTACAACAGCGGCCGCTTGAACTTTTGCCAATCTGAATAGCTTCATAATTTTTCGAAACACAAAGAATTCGACCAATTTTTCGATAAACACCAGCAAATAGACGCTTGATACCAAAATCGAAATTTCTATCAATGACCAACCGTGAAATGTAGACACTCGGACTGAGCAGTCTAAATTTTTCTACAACACAATGGGGGGGGGGGGGGGGGCGCCCCCCCCCCCCCCCCCACCCACGTGAAAAAATTTTCAAAAAATTTGTCTGGAAATGACCCCTCTAGGGGTAAAAACATGCGAGGAATCCGAATTTGACATTTTCAAAGCAAAAAAGCGCTTCTCTGATCCAGGGAAGGCCTGTGTATTTAAGCGAAAATACGATTTTTGCGACTTTTGGCTTTAATACACAGGTCTTCCCTGAATCAGAGAAGCGTTTTTTCGCTTCGACAATTTCAAAATCGGATTCCCCGCATGTTTTTAACTCTAGAGAAAACATTTCCTGAAAAAAATTTGGGGTTGAGACCGTGACCAGCAAAAAAAATCTGTCAAGCTTACTTAAAAAAGCAGTTTGCATAAATTCATTCATTTGTTCATTTGTTAGCTGTGCATAAGTCATAATTTCTAAAAAGAAATTAATGATTTGCGAGCATTACCGAATCGTGAAAATGCTTCCCTGATTCAGGGAAAGGAGTGGGTGTATTGAAGCGAAAATGAGCCAACATTCGAATTTTGTCGGAAAAACGGGTGTCTGGGGTTTTTCTATGGAAGGAATCGATTGCGCATATTGCCGAGCCACGAAAAATTTTTAGTTAAAAAATTTTTCAAAAAGTTTTCCAAATCGGCTGATTTTGTGTACCCTGAGGTTTTTCGGCATGGAGAACTCGAATTTGAAGGAATTTTTTAATTTTAATCACAGGAAGGTACCCTACAAGGGGTATACTCCCTTAAAAGTTTTCACATTGAAAATAGCTTATATCAGTTTCAGGATAATTTGTTCATGCCTTAAAAATGCGCGCAACGACGACCTAGAAAAACTCCTAGACAGCCGATTTTCCGACTAAAATTCGAATTTTGATTCATTTTCGCTTCAATATACCCACCTCTTCCCTGAATCAGGGAAGTTGTTGGGCATATTTACTTGTTATTAAATATGTTTTTGGCTTGGATATCTGAAGCTTTGTTGCGGAGAAAAATGAAAAAATAATAAAAATGTGATAAATGAAAAAAAATTGACGCACAAGGGAATCGAACCAGACGTCTTTCGACCGTAACGCGAGTCACTTGCCACTCGACCATACTTGCTATTATTTTGAGATGTTCAAATTTAATCAAATTGTAATTGTATAAAGTTTTCGTGCCAATATCTCCGCAACGAAGCTTTGTAAGTAAAACTCACCATTGTCCTCATTAAATGCACAATAAACGCCGTTGGTTATATAAAAACACCATGTGAAGAATGGAATTACAAAGAAAGGAACCTAAATGCTTTTGCTAATTTTTTTGTCATGTTTTTGCATTTGTTGAATAAAGTTAAAAAAATTATAAAAATAAACATACTGCAAAAATTATTCGACGCAAAGTAGATTGAACCATCAACGGAAAAATGAAAACTCAAACTCTTACCCATTGCACCACCACCACTTTAAATATGAAAGTCTTACCTTCTTATTTAAAGTGGTGATGGCGCAATGGGTAAGCGTTTGAGCTTTCATTTTCAGTTGATTGTTCGAATCTACTTTGCGTCAAATAACTTTTGCATTATATTTATTTTTATAATTTTTTTATATAACAATAAATTGAAAGAAAATTTATGCTTTCAATAACAATTTTACCCCTTTAATCGAGCTGATAGTAAATTTTTTTCATATTTTACCGTTTGAGGGTATGAAGCAACTTTTACAAATGATTTTGGTATAGGTTTGGGTGTCACACTTGGTGACTGTCTCTTGGTAAAAAATTTTTGAAAAAATTCTTTCAAAAATGTGTTATTAGAGTTGTAAGAATACGTTTTATAATTGAATTTCATGTGTGCCCAATTTTTGCACAGTTTCGACTGCCGTGGTATGTGTAGGGGGGGGCGTCCCATCTTTTTTGTTTTCTTCCAACTCTTACTGTAGTAATTAGTACAGGATATAATAACAACTCCTTGTGGTCTTTTAAACCAAATGCGGCGGCTACCAAGGCTAGAATATAAAGCAAGAAAAATGCATAGAAATCAATAACCAGCGAAGCAAAAGCCGGCGCAACTATACAAAGTACAACGAGGTAGATCAAGTTGAACAAGACGATGCCATACCCGACATACTAAAAAAAGTTGTGCTCAAAAATATTTTTATAATTGTAGCAATCCCCTACTCTTATTCCAATAACATTTGGTTGGACTATAGTTATACCACTTCCAGGCATCTCGAGAAATATTATTGACATTAGCTAATACATGAGAGATTATACAAATTTGCTACCTTAAACTTTTATTGAAAAATATTAAAGGGGGAGGGTACAGATCGAGGCCCGATCTGTACCCCATTTAAGAGACGATATCTTGAAACTTCGAACCGAAAGTGGCCATAGTAAAAAAGTTGTTCAAAAATATTTTAAAACATATCACACCCCCGTTTTTGGGATAAAAAAACACGAATTTGAAGTCCGTTTTTTGATCCGACTTAACCATAATGAAATACGGGGTTATGCTTTGCAAAATATAGGGTAAACTTCTAAAAATCATACAGTCAAACCTCGATATAACGACACCTCGTTGTGGAATTACAGGGATGCAGTTATATCGGGGTGCCGGTTATATCGAGGTGTGACTGTAACTCCCAAACCATAGCTTCATATGAAATGGTTTTGGTGTCATTGGATTCTTCATGACTTCTACTACATTTTTCTTATATGTTTTTTGGCCTTTTTACAGCTTTTTTAGGTAAAAAAGCCAAAAAACATCTAAAAATGGCCAAAAAACACCCAAAAAACTTTTTTTCAATTTTTTCTCGAAAACAGTATTTTTTTCATCGTTTCGAACATTTTTTGCGCTTGTCGAAAAACTTTTGAAAAACATTTTTTAACGCCTCAATTGGCCCTCCCCCTTTAAATATTATTATTATAAAAAGTAAACTTTTTGAAAACTAATAAAAACAAGCTGGATAATAGACTGTCATCAATGCCATTCGTTTCAAGACTCGACAAAACGAATGATGGAAGAAATTAATTCATTCGGCTTGAAAGGAATGGATTTTTGTGGGAAAGATGGAGGCATTCAATTTGCATCTTAACAGCCATATGTGACGGAAGAAAAGAAAAACAAGGCTATTTAGTTTTGTATTCTTACAAAAACATGTAAAACTATTTCGGAACATAAGGTAACAAATTGCAGATATGTCACAAAAAGTTCAGCTACTCAAAAATGGAAAATCGATTTGGCTCGTCCAGCTCTACTAAAAATAGTATTTATGATATAAAAAATTCGATTTTTTTGAAGTGTGTAACATTTATTGGTGTTGTACCAGTTTAACAGATAACAGCAAAAGTGGAGTGAGCATCACCAGGTGGGGGTAGCCAAGTGGCTAGAGATGCTGGCAACAGTGTCAAAGGTCTTCGGTTCGATCCCGGGTGAAGTCACAAAAGATTTTGCCGGAGTGTCAGAGACTGGTAATCTCTGTTTTCGAGCGTTGGAAGTGCAAAGATTCCCCCTCATAAAATTAGTCCTAATAGGGTATTTTTTGAAAAAAATTTTCGGGTCTGAAAAACATGAAAAAATCGCCCAAATTCCGGTTTTTTATACACCCTGTACTTGTTTGAAACGTAAGCATAGATTTTCTTTTTGTTTACAGCTCGACTTTATTAATCACCCTTTATTCTGCCAAAAAGAACGCGAAACAGATTTATCTAACAAACCGTTGTTTGGCACGAGAATTTGTTCAAATGTCGAACCTTATTTCGTTCGGATAGGCATGTCGAGGATAGGCGATGATTAACAGCTCTATGTACCTATAGTTTTATGCCAAGAATTTTTTTCCAGATTGGCTAGTTTTTTGTATATAGGGGTAATTTTATGCGGGGAATCGATTGCGTGCATTCCTGTAGATTGAAAACGTTTCTCCGACCCTGATTCAGGGAAGATGATGGGTGTATTGAAGCGAAAATGGACTAAAATTCTATTTTTCACTGTAACACCAGCTGTTTAGGGTTTTTCTAGGCGGGAAATCGTTTACGCGCATTTTCGAAGCATGAAAATGCTTCCCTGATTCAAGGAAGGTGGTAGGCGTATTGAAGCAAAAATGGGCTACACCCGCTATCTTACCTGAATCAGGAAAGTATTTTCACGCTTCGGCAATGCGTGTAATCGATTTCCCGCCTAGAAAACCCCCCTAAACAGCCGGTTTTACGGTGAAAAACGAATTTTAGTCCATTTTCGCTTCAATACACCCAGCACCTTTCCTGAATCAGGGAAGCGTTTTCACACTTCGGGAATGCGCGCAATCGATTCCCCGCATAAAATTACCCCAATATACAAAAAATTTGCCAATTTGGGAAAACTTTTTTGGCATAAAACTATAGGTACGCGGCATAGACCAGGGTTAGCTTGGCTGGCTAGCCGGAATTGTTAAAACGAAGCCAATTTGTTCATTCTATTTTTTACACTTGTTATTTGTTTATGAAAATTTTTTACCAATAGTGAATTAGTGCGTTGCTCTATCAGGTTTCACCAAACACTTCATCGTGTTTTTTATGTTGACTAATCCTTATCATTGACACGAGGGCAACAACACATCTCTATACTTAACCTAATTTTGTTATCTGAAGAGATCTGGCCTTTTTATTCGGCTGATTTTTTTAGTGTTTATGTTGCTTGATCAATTGGTTCTTTTTGCTTTGGGCTCAGTTTTTCCAACTACATATTTTTTTCAACTACACCAAAAAAAATTTTTCGATTTTTTTAAATTTTAACCAAAATAACCTTATAGGGGTTTTTATGCGAGGAACTGATTGCGCGCATTACCCGATTTGGAAAACGCCTCATTGACTCTGTATTATTCCATTTTCGCTTCAATACACAAATCTTTTCCCTAAATCAGGGAAGTGTTTTCAAGGTTCGGCAATGCACACAATCGATTACTTGCATAGAAAACCCCCTTATGGGCAGTGCCGTAGGCGAGTAATTACCCCCTAAAATTCCAAAAATTCATTGAAAATGAGGAAAATCCAAAATTACCCCTCCCCTAAATTTTTTCTGCCTACGGCAATGCCATTAGCGGGGGGGGCGAGGAGGTGACACCTGCCACCCCTTTTCAAGAAAATCCCTATAGAATTATTTTGGTGAAAATTAAAAAACTCTCAAAGTTTCATTTTTTGGGACACCCTCTATTTCATGACGAGATTTCAAACAGCGGGGCGCGCATGGCCTAATGACTAGGATGCTGGTCATTCATGTTATTGGCACGGGTTCGACCCCACAAGAGTTAATTGTTATTTTAGCCAATCATAAAAGTTCTAATAGGATCTCTCGTAAAATTACATGGAAATAATTTTAAAGGACCAGTCTACTTTTGGGGAGTTGATGCCATGTAAAAGAGTTCAAAATTTGGAACATTTTTTGCTTTTACGGCACTACTTGGAGCGCGGGAAGGGGGTCAGCTATAGAGCGCTTGTTTTTGTTACTAGCTGATCCCCCTTTTTTACCTATGGTGGGGCCCTTTTTTACCTTTTACAACTTGTTATGATTCACAAAAATAAAAAAAATTCGGCCTGGTTGGATCGAACCCGCGCCATGAATGATCAGCATTCTAGCCATTAGGCCATGCGCGCCCAGCTTTTTGTACCTCAAAATTTTTAGAGTGCAAACATGATCAATAATTACCTTTGCATATTTATTTTATCCTCTATTATTTATGGCATAAGTTTCGCAGACATTGATCCAGGTAGGCCTAGACCCAGGTCTAGTGATTTTTAATTCATTTTTAAAAAAATTTTTAGATTGGGATTTACAAATAACTGGCAATGGACTAGAAAAATTAGGCAATGGAATGTATAGTATAAAAGCTTCAGGCAAAGTCGACTTGGTTTGCAAGGTTATTGGCCAATATCATACTATCGATGTCATCAATGCTACGTACACATGGTCGGTTGATAACCATCCTGTGAATGATAGTTGGCAACGCATCGAAATGGATCCAAAATTTGAGCGGCAAGTGTTCGAAAATCGATATAGTCGAAAATCTTCTGTGCTTCACGTATTGATTCAGGGAAAATGTATTGGCACGAAAAGCCAGACATGATAAAACTAAAAAAATACGACATTTTAGTGGATGATTTTGTGTAAGCGAGGGTTTTTTGGCCATGGAAAGCACAACGCTGGTGTTAGAATTCAAATTTGACTTAAGGGGATCTACCATTTTTGAAAATTCGATTTTTATTTTATGGTAGGATTCTCTTGATTCCCTTCAACCTCACAGCTACACCAAATCAGCCGCTAAAACGGCGTATTTGTTGAGTTTTATCATGTCTGGCTTTTCGTGTTAATACATTTTTCCTGATTCAATTATAAGCGCAGAAGATTTTCGACAGTGTCGTACTCGGGATTTTTTCATGGGGGTACAAGATCCCGACTCTGAATTTTTCAAACATTTTGGTCAAAAACATAAGTGGGACCCTTTGAATTTTTTAAACTTTTTTTGACCCTGGGAGGGGAAGGGTACATGTATCCTCTCTACCCCACTGGTACGGCACTGATTTCGAGTATAACCACATACTACAGGATGCGTTAAAAGTTCGCGATCACCTTCAACTTTTATAACAAACAATATATAACAATAACAAAACAACAAAAATTATTCAAAATATCCTCCGGAACTTTTAACACATCTTGTATGTGGTCCATATTTTTCTCTATACTGATCTTTTATTTTTTTTAGTCGATATGAAGTGATCAAAAAAGGTCACCCATTCAATTCCGTTTTACGCATCACCAACCAATACGGTTTTCGTGCTTCAAAACATTACGAACAAATCAACTGCGTTATCAAAACTATGAACAATTTTTCTATAACAAAAAGCATTCAGCTAATCTACACACCTGGAGGTAAATTTCCAAATAAAAATTATTTGAAAAAATTTAGATTCATCGATTTTCCTTTCTCATAGAAAAACTTTCGATTATGCTCATCCCTTGGCTGATGAAAATAGCGCTATTGATATGAATAGAGTGACTGTAAAAGCTGAGTATGGCAAGCAAGCTAGAATGAATTGTATAGTCGACAAGACATTCGTTCAGGAGATTGCAAACGGCACGCAATGGGGGATTCGCTGGTTTACGCCATATTATCCCGATATGGAAGAAATCAATTTGCATGCAGGCTATTACCCAGGTGAAATCTATTAAACTCTATTTCATCACAAGATTCAAAAAGTTTAGCGCGCATTGCCTAATGACTAGGACGCTGGTGAAAACAAATAAAAATTTTAGATGACAAATATGACAAATATTTTGAAATCGAAGAGTTCACAGTTCGCAACACACATACTTCATCACTTATCATCCCAAAATTGGCTCCATACTATTATAGTGACTATATGTGCCGAGTCTTTGTCAATGATACACCAATTTCGGAGCTTCTTTTCCACGTTTATGATGAATTTAAATGTTTTGAGGAAACACGAAAATGTTATGCGGTTAGATTTTGTTTATAGTGTAACGCCACGTAGCTTGATGAGCTAATACGATCGGCAGCCTATCACCCCATGTGATAACGTTGGGGTGATAAGCTGCAGATGGGGGGGGGGAGGACCAATCTTTGATTCAGGTTCCTTCATTCCATGCAAATGCTTTGCATCATGCATTTTCTCGACAAAATCTTTTTTTGCTGACCCTGATTCAGGGAAGAGATATGTGTATATTGAAGAGAAATAGGCTAATTTTAATTCAGGAAAATGTTTTCAAGGTTCAGAAATACGCGCAAACGATTACTCGTTTAGTTAGAAAAACACTCTATAGGGTTGTTTTGGTGAGTTGTGCATTACTACAAGGTCAGAATTAGGAGCAGTTACTCCAAGGGTTCCATGGTTCTTTGGTACTGGGCTTGTCTCAGGTCTCTCAAGGCTGGTTCAAACCCCGCTTGAGGCCAAAAGATTTTGCCTAATAGTAACGTCTCGTAATTGTTTAGCGAAAATCGTAATTTTTTCATTTTTAAAAACCATTATTATAGCTGACATTACTCCGCGGCACATATGACGCCATATCTAATTATTGCCAAGAAAAGAACGCCACAGTGGCATCTATTCACAGTAAACACGAGAATGACATTTTAACAGGTTTGGTGTAAATTTCGAGACCCGTTCTAGAAATTGAGACCCGTTTCTGAAACCCCTTTAACCCCGATTGCAATATTTGTTTCAATTGACATTTTAGAAATTGCTTCTTTGGCCCTTCCACCTCAAGGTCTCGACACGACCACTACATGGGTTTACATCGGCTTGAGAAGAAATATGAGTGAAACGTCTTCGTTCTATTGGGCCGACAATTCCAACTTTGACTATTCAAATTGGCAAGATGGTAATCCAGACGATACCACAGCCGAGTATGTGGCACTGAATTCGAAAGTTGGTTGCGGCCGTCCATACGATGAGAAGTCCTTCCAAGTTGGAAAATGGGATGATTTTCATGCGAAATGGGGTACTCATGCCAATGTTCCTATTCGAGGTGTTTGCCAATATTCAATGGATGACTTGTTCGAAAAATATAGGATTATTGTTTAAAATTTTTTCGTCATTTTGTGTAAATTTTGGAGGTACTTCGGCTCTTATACCCCATTGAACGTGGTCTAAAATTCTCAAAAATCGCCCTATTAGGGGTAATTTTATGCGGGAAACACGTTGATGATGTTATTTTTGCGTAAAAATGCTTCCATTTTTTAGAAAATCGAAATTTTCGACAAAGAAAGTACATATTTCGAAAAAGCTAATAAGCAAAAATTCGATTTACTAAAAAATGGAAGCGTTTTTACGCAAAAATAACATCGTCAACGTGTTTCCCGCATAAAATTACCCCTAATAGAATCATTGTTGAAAAAATTTCGAAAAATAAAATTTTTTCGATTTTAGACCACGTTCAATGGGGTATAAGAACCGAAGTAGCTCCAAAATTTTCTATTTTTGCTACTAATGAATTACGGTTGTAGGATTTTTTGAAACACCTTTTTGGCATTAAAAAGCCAGTCAATTAGCGAGTCCCGAACATTCCCGAAATCCCGAGGATTTTTGGCGATAGTGGCGTACCCAGAAAAAATTTCGGGGGGGGGTGCTCAAAAACATAAGGGTCTCCCTTATGACTTTTATACAAATTTTCCCCAAAAATCGAAAAAATCGCTTTGGTCCCCCCTTACGTTGTTTGTTCCTCAGGAATGCCCAATTTGCTTAGAGGCCAAAATGGACATTTTTAATGTTTTCACACCACTTCAAATGCACTATTGTGTTTCTTTTGTGCCCAATTTTCATATCCCATATTCAGTTCGTCTAGTGCTGCGGGAAGTTCGAACTTTCGAGATATCGTCTTTTAAATACTCTAATTGTATTATAGTTTTTCATAATAGCTTTCATAATTAGTGAGCATTATTTTACTCTTAAAAATGTAATGATATTTTTTTATTAGCTACAATTTTATTTGATATTATTTTGTCAATCTTGGTAAATAAGGCTTCTTGGAACGACTAAATTTCACATGTACACTAGTTGAATAAACTTTATTTCGGACGTTTCGGTGTCTAAAATTGGAGAAAAAATTTGTTTCAAACTTTGTTGTACAACTTACGAATGTTGTGCATTTTGTGTGATTTTTGACTATACCATGTAATTTTTAGTTTTGCTGAAGAAGGTGTTAGACACCGAAACGTCCGAAATAAAAGTTTATTCAACTATTGTGCACGTGAAATTTGGTCGTTTCAAGAAGCCTTATTTACCAAGATTGTTCTCCATGATGCACCTTCCAAAAAGTTCACTTCATCAACAGTTATTATTTTTAAAATACTACAATTATGATTAGCTAACATTAGATATTGTTTGCTTGCTTATAAAAATAAAAAATGGGGAAATATATAAATTATATAGAAAATCGATTATGATGAACAAATCGGTCTTGTTTTACACATTGACATATATGTTCTATTACACTGAACCATAGTAATCCACAAACTCTTATTAAGTCCAGGATAATCTGAAGGCAGCATAAGAGTACAGTAGTATGTAGTATCATTCATTACAGATCCTGGTGCATAGTTATTATAGCAGCCGAAAGAAGTTTGATCTGTCCAAACCCAAAAGAATGCTCCAACAACACTATGCCATGAGTTATATAAACCAATCCAAAATGCACCACCAACAGAATGTTGTTGATTGAGACCTTAAATCTTCTTATATAAAACGTGTAATGTCTGTGCATGCGTGCGTTCGGACTAACTTTTGAAGGTGGATCCAAATCGACATCACGATATGCTACGGCGGAGAGGAAATTTTTCTAAGATTTTTACACCAAAATTGAGGGGGTACCCCAATGAAAAAATTAGAAAATTAATTTTTAATGTTTACGTTATAATTTCAAGATCGATATTTACTAACCCATTTATTAGGGTTGATATGTACCGATCCAAGTTTTGTCTGTGAGAGAGGAGCTCGTTCTCCAGTTTATATTAATAATAAGTTTTATTATAAAATCCTTACTGTCAACAAACTCATTTTCTTCATATGAATGGATCGAGACCAAATGTCCGTTTGCGTCAGCAACGCAATTACTTTCAGCTTCATCATATCCAAGTTCTGTTATTACCAACTAAAAATGATGACAATCAAGCTTTTCATAAAATTAACCTTATAACAAAAGTTCGTTGGATGAAAATAAGAATAACCAGACGGGCATATAGGTGTACTTATAGGTGTAGGTGTACTTATAGTATTTGTAGAGCTTTGAATTTCACATACGAAAGGCTTCCTTACACTGCAATCATTAGGAGCCCATTTTCCGGATGATATAGAAAATGCAGCACAATCATTTCCACCTGGTGGACCTAATGGATTGGATATTCATAAT
>JAQGCO010000187.1:0-12863 GCA_034700925.1 Acrobeloides cf. buchneri Gr-Nem-00862
AGCGACATGTTTGCCAGTCATATTATCAATGGCTTTTCTAAAAAAGTTTATATAAGTATTTCCAACATAAAAGATATCACCCATGGTGAAGTGGCAAGCGTTCACTTTACACTCGTCTCGAGGGTTTGATCTCCACCATCCCCGATTCCCACTAGGGTAAAACTTTTGATTTTCAAAAAAATTTTTGCTCTTTTGTAATAAAAGTTTTTTTAAATCATAGTTCTACCCTATTAGGATCGAACCTGCGAGCCGAACGTTTCTTAATTTGCCAGATCGGACGATCAGCGCTTTGGACCACTTGGCCATCGACAGCGGACTTTTTTTATTTGGTGCGGAAAGGGGCTATACAGTGAACGCTCGATAAGCGGGTCACCCTTTAAAGGGGGGAGGTAAACTTTGCAGTAGCACTTCCGAAAAAACTTTTTTTTTGAATTTTTGCAAAAATGACTTTTCTAGGGGTAATTTTATGCGAAAAATCGATTGCGCGCATCCATGAAGCTTGAAAATGCTTTCTTGACCCTGATTCAGGGAAAATTGGGTTTTTGAAGCGAAAATTGTCATTTTTCGCTCCAAAAACCCAATTTTTCTCTGAATCAGGGTCAAGAAAGCATTTTCAAGCTTCGAGGATGCGCGCAATCGATTTTTCGCATAAAATTACCTTTATAAAAGTCATTTTTGCTAAAAATTCAAAAAAAAATTTTCGGAAGTGCTGCTGAAAGTGCTTACCCCCCCCCTTTAAAGGGTGGCCCGATTAACGAGCGTTCACTGTAAGAGCTTTTTCGATAAGTCTTTTTGCATCTGTTAGGGGGATGAAAAATACACAAATTATGTTTTCGGGCGATGGAAACAGATATAAACTCGATTTTTGAAATGTGGGAGCAATCAAAAAAACAACCTGTAGATTAGTTTTATATTATGAAGGGGGCGACCGCCATTTTTGGATTTTGGGAGGACTAAGGGGCCCAGTTGTAGCTACGGATTTGCCCCTCTTTGTTTTGGGTGTGGACGATTAATTAGCAACAGGTTTGTTTTTTATAGCTATTGTGGTGCCACCATACTTGCGGAGTACTACTTGCAGAACCGACATTTGTGGAGTGCTACTTGCGAATACTACACTTGCGGATACTACACTTGCTGATACTATAATTGCGGACCAAATTTGAATTTTTTTAAATGTTTTAAAAATACTTACAACAATCAAAATCAAATCTGTGTACAAAATTAAAATATTTAAAAAAAATTCAAATTTGGTCCGCAAGTGTAGTATCCGCAAATGTCGATTCCGCAAGTACGGTCACACAGTTTGCGGGTTCGAATCCCACTTGGAGCCAAAAATTTTTGCACAAAGTAAAAATTTATGCATTAAATTTTTTTTACATGAATCGCTTTCCTATTGTCTTTGGATGAAATTAAAACCAAAATTATAAAAACGGATTTATTTAAAAAAAGTTATAAGCAAATTTTAGCGTAAAAAAATTTGGAACACCCTGTATTTTAACGAAAATCTATGTAAATCTATTTTTTGATGGGATTTCCATTTTCCCATTTGAAGAATCCTTCTCCAGATTTCTTGCCTAGTTTTCCTTCCAAAACTAATTTAGCCAAAATTTTCGACGGAGGTCGAATGAAAACTTCATTCTTGTAGTGGTTATACCACCCTGAAATATTTCAATTATTTACTATTTTTATTTTTCAAATATGTTTACCAGTAAGTATATCTTGAACAGTGTCAAGACCGATTATATCCATATATTCGAATGGGCCACATCCTAGTTCATATCCCACTGTCAAAGCCTTATCTATGTCTGCTGGCGTTGCTATGCCTCTTTCAACGACATCTATGGCCTCGGATCGTACAGGGATCATCATTCTGTTGGCAATAAAGCCATGACAATCCTTAAAAGTATTTTGAATTGATTAAAAATGAAGAATTCGAGTGATTCGTTAAAACCGAATCAATCTTTTCTATTATTCCATGCACAATCTTTCAAGCGATACGTTTGTATTGAGTATCAACAGGGGCTAATATATATAATTACCTCCTCTCTCTCTCCCACCCGCCACCGGAAAATCTGGAATCCCCCTCCCCCACCAAAAATGGCTTGAAATTCTTTGTTTTTACCCATAGCGAACAAAAATAGGCGGGGACATTAGAAAAGGTCCTCAATTTCTTAGGCGAGTGGGACCATGTCACAAAAAAATCCGCAAATTTTCAACTTCCTTCACCTCTCCACCAGAATTCAAGAAAATATTACCCCCTCCCCTGCCGTTCATTTATCTTGAGTACTCTGATTTTCTCAAAACTAAATTGCAAGTCATTTAATGTAATCAAAGTAAGCTATAAGGGGAAACCAGAAAAGCCTCATAAGAGAACGTCTAGTTATTTTTCCTCACTACCGAATATGAAAAGATTTGAAAACGCCTGCTTGCATTTTCAACGCCTGCTGCATCTTAACTGTGTTCGCGATTTCTCATAAAACTCTCTAGGGGTCCATCGATATTAAGTAATCAAAATTTTTGATTTTTTGACTCCCCGCCCCCCCCCCTCCCTTGTAATCAACCGTAATCATTTGGCTACCCCCTCCCCCCTACTTGATTACGTAATATCTTGATGACCCCTAGGGCCTTGGAATATTAAAGTTCTTACATTAGCAAGAACATAAGTCTTGCCAACAGCTTTAGCATATTCGAAAAGTTTATTCAGAGTTTCCTCAGATGTTTCCTTGATTTTACCAACCTAAAATATAAATAGAAATTCTTTTATTAATTTGTATACTTCAAGAAGTCGTTTTCTCTCGATGGGATTAAAATAATGCAGTCCACCAAAGTTTTCCTTCCTCTTCAGCTTCTTAGCAATGTCAGACGGTAACAATGATGAAGTATTAGTTGCCAGCACACAATTTCTTAAAGATATAGGTCATCAATATTTTTTAATCGATATTTTTTACTTCGGTGCAACAGCCTCCATTTGTGCAAAAATCTCTTGTTTCAATTCAAGTCGTTCATAAACCGCTTCAATAGCTAAATCAGCTTTTGATAGTCCTTCGGCTATATTTGAATTGTAATGAATGTTTTGAAGGAATTTTTCGAAATTTCCATGTTTAAAAGCCTAAATTACCAATTTTTTATTTTTTTTAAAACGGTATTTTTTGTAGCTTAATTTTTTTGTAAATCTTATAACATTTTTTCTGTCGAGATCAGTTGGAACATGTTCGAACAGCTCAAGACCGGTCAGAACAAGTCCGGACAAGTCGGGACCGGTCGGGATATGTCGGAACCGGTTGGAACAGATCGGGACACGCTGAAACGGATCGGAACATGTCGTAACGGTCAAGACCGGTCGGGACAGATCAGCACAGATCGGAACCTGTCGGAATTGATCAAGATACGTCGAAACAGGTCGGAATGTCAGGATCTACGGAATCCGTGAGAACAGGTCGAAACCTGAAGAAACCGATCGGGATAGTTTGAAACTTGACGGAACGGTCTCGACTTGTTCCGACCGAATGATACCAACGCCAACTTTTTATTTTATTGAGCTTGATCATACTGGTTTTTTAAATGTCAAAGTTAACAGTGAGGTAAAAAAGATGTATATTGTCATTTTCACTTGATTAAGTTGTCGTGCTGTTCATCTTGAACATGTTGAGAACATGTCATGCGAAACTTTTCTTCAATCTTTTTGCCGATTTGCTCTAGAAGGGGTTTTCCACGGAAAATTGTGTCTGATAGTGTGAGCAATTTGACTATAACAGGTTCCGACTGCTCCCGATCGGTTTAGTCCTGACCGATTTCGACTTTTCTCGACCGGTTCTGCCCGTTCTGATTTGTCCCGACCAATCGGGACTGGTCAAGACAGAACGAAATCGGTCAAAACTGTTCCTATCCCGATCTTTCCGACAGGTTTCAACCTGTCCTAGCGGATTCCAACCGGTCCTGACATTCTGACCTGTTCTGACAGGTACGACGGTCCTCAGCTAGTTCCAACAGGTTCCGATCTGTCCTGATCTATCCCTACTTGTCCAGACAGTTCTGACCTGTTTCGACCGGTTTCGACTTGTCCTGACAGGTCGGAAACGGTTCGAAATGATCTCGACTGAAAAAATATTACAAATTAAGATGCTACGAAAAAATATTTGATGCTACATCCGAAAAAATGTTTAAAAAATCTTTTTCATTTTCAATTGAACAACTTCTTACTTCTTTCATATTCAATAGTGCTGGACTATTAGGAAATTCACCGTGTTCATGGTTCTCTACAAAATCATGATAAAATTTCTCCGCCTTTTCATGAATATTCTTTTTCGTATTCTCCAAAATTTCTTGCGATCTATCTACCAGTGTAACTATATAACCAGCTGCTGTGGTTAACTAAAATCTCTCTTCAACTAAATTTCCATTTTTCAAGTTTTACCATAGCTATCTGACTTCCGATTGTACCAGCTCCTACTATAGTCACATTTTTAATATGTTTTTCTGCATTTTTATCAGAAGTTGGTTTTTCGTCTTTTTTGATTTCGCCATTTTCCCATTTGTAAAATCCCTCTCCGGTTTTCTTGCCAAATTTTCCTTCAGAAACTAACTTAGCTAATGTTTTCGATGGAGGTCGGATGAAGCATTCATGTCGGTAGTGATTATACCAAGCTAGAATCGACCATAGAGCTTTTAACGATTGACATAAGAATTTTTACCTGTAAGGATGTCTTGGACGGTTTCCAGACCGATAGTATCCATATATTCAAATGGGCCATAATGGACCTGGTATCCGAGTTTTATGGCTTTGTCGATATCTTCGGGTGTTGCAATGCCTTGTTCGTATAAGTATAGTGCTTCTGAACGAAGAGGAAGCATCATACGATTACAAAGAACTCCGTGACAATCCTAAAGCCAAAAGAAACCACTATACATGATTTGTACATAATGAACAAGAGGAAGAGGACTTCAAGCAATTAGAGTGAAGAAATGTTGGTCCTTCGTGATCAAACAAGGGACAGCACCAAGTGTGATACACAGAGAAATGATAGATATAGATATCTGGGCTCTTCAGCAGTCAAAGAAACTTGACAGCTGTAGAGCCCATTGAAGATCTAGTTGAGGGTAGGGTACCTCTCACTAGATCTTGAATAGGCAAAACAAGAGTTGCTTGAGGCTAGTCACTTGTCAACTTTTTCACTTTGTCAACTATTCTTCATCAACTAATGAATAGTTGATAAAGTGAAAAAAGTTGACATAGTGACAGGGAATCATTCAGATTATCAACTTTTTCACTTTAACCGGTTGGAACTGATCGAAACGGACAGGATAAGTCAGAACGGTCTTGGTCGGTTCCTACTGACAGGTTCCCACGTGTCTCAACCGATTCCGACTTGTCCCAACAGTTTTCCTGAAATGTTTTCGATCTATCCCTGCCGTCCGACTTGCCTTGATAAGTTACGACAGGTTTCGACATGTCTTAAGTTGATAAAGTGAAAAAGTTGACAAACTGAATAGCTGATAAAGTGATTAGTTGACAAAGTGACGGGGAATCGAAATTGCTTGATCGAATGATGATAGGAGTTAAATATGAATCTTACCGTAGCAACAACATAGCTTTTTCCTAACATATCAGAATATTCTGTCAGCTTGTTAAGAGTTTCTGTGGAAGTTTCTTTAATCCTACCAACCTGAAGCATGTTTTGTATTTTCCTCCAAAAATCTATGTACTCTTACTTCAAGAAACCTCTTCCTTTCAATCGGATTATAAAAATGTAAACAACCAAAGTTCTCCTTCCTTTTCACCTTCTTTGCAATATCAGATGGCAATAATGACGAAGTATTGGTAGCTAGCACACAATTCCTTAAAAATAAGAATAACTTTTTTCTATTTCTATGACTTTTTACTTAGACGCTGAAGCCTCCATTTGTTCAAAAACATCCTGTTTCAATTCAAGTCTTTCAAAAACAGCTTCAATCGCTAAATCCGCCTTTGACATTCCTTGTGCCATACTCGATGTATAATGTATATTTTCTAGGAATCTATCGAATTTTCCATGTTTTGCCAATTCCTAAATACATTTTTCATCATTTTTTTCGATTTTTTTCAACTTTTTTCAATTTTTTCGATTTTTTTAGAATTTTTTAATTTAGTAAAATTTGTTTCGATTTTTTTCTATTTTTCAATTTTTCTCTATTTTTTCGATTTTTTTCGAATTTTTAAAATTTAAAAAAAAATTTTTCCAATTCTTAAAATTTTTTAAAAATTTTCTCTATTTTTTTCTATTTTTTCGATTTTTTTCGAATTTTTTTCTAGGAATCTATCGAATTTTCCATGTTTTACCAATTCCTAAATACATTTTTCATCAAAAACGTATTTATTACATATTTATTTTTCAAATTTTTACTTCTTTCATTTTTAAAAGCGCTGGACCATTAGGATATTCTCTATTTTCATGGTTATTGATGAAATCTCTATAATATTGATCCGCTCTCTCATGAACAATTTTTTTCGCTCTCTCAAGAAGTTCTTCGTTCCTATCAATCATTGTTACTTTGTATCCGATTGCAGCTGTCACCTAAAAAATACCCCAAAATTGAAATCTGAAAAAACCTTATTCTTACCAGTGCAATTTGACATCCCATTAATCCAGATCCAACAATAGTGACATTTTTAATATTTTCGGACATTTTTATGCAAAAAAAGTCAAGCGAAATTAAAAACAGAAATAATGGATGAAGGAAAAACTATAGATTAAACTTATTTATTGTGTAAATGCAGTATTATTGATAGGAATCAATGGGCAATATATAAATAACAGCGATAAAATCGATCATTAAAAGAACGAAAATGCACCAAAATGAATACAAGAATGAGAGACAAGATGGAATATTTTGACCTTCATATTTGTGTTATCGTTATCAATTGGAAATTCACATGTTTTAAAATAGAAGCACATGTTTTCACAAAAGCTTTAAAATAGAAAGGTTAATGGGATCGCAGAGGATGGATCAGAAAAAGAGGGGGTCGATCCAAATAGTGAGGAAGCAAGTGTCTTCTTCAATATCGCCTAGGATCTTCAATCTGTGCTAATATTCGATCAACTCATCTACTTCGGGATCCTCTTCTACTGGCTTTCGAAGATTTCTTACTTCCTTATTATCTTGCTTCAATGGATAGACGTGTTTCTTAACTTATTTAGAAGGCTCTAGGTTTCTCCAGTAATCGATCAGCTTTGTGGTTCAGGAAACGTGCTAGGATGGAGCGAAGCGCTAGCAGGTCCGGAGAAGGGTGTGCGAGTCCCACCAACCGCGCGGAAAGCAATAGCCTTTCGAACTTCATCGGCTTTCCAAGCTCGAAAACATCAGTACTTTTGAGTTGGTTGGCCGGCTGAGCTTCTTTGCATGGCCAGCATCACGAAACCATTTCCATTCCACATGATGTCATCTTGAGACTTCCTAGAATTTACTTGGTTTGCTTGAATTTCGTGTGTATTCTTGGATGGAGCTGAACTTAGTCGGCGTCCCAATGCTTGGAAGCGTCAACAGGTCAGTAGAAAGTTGCGGTGGTCTAAGCCGCGAGCACTGGCTTTTCGAACTTCTTCACAGAGGTTGAACGTGAATCGTACCATGCCTTCTATTCGGTTTGGTAAAGCGTATTCGGTTTGTAGTCTTTGGGAAGTGTTGTCGTTGTACCATCGGCTTCAGGCGCGTTCAGCTTACCCCATAACCAGACGCAAGCGCGGTAAGGGAATTTTCAGGGCACCACTTGGAGGAACGCCATTGTTGTTTTCTTAGTCGTAGTTTGTGGCTTCTGAACGATGCTTGGCCACAGGACTTTGATGATTAGAGCCTAGAGAACTCCAAATTCTCCACTGGTCCAGGAAATCGATGTTTTGATTCGGTGCTTCTATGTTTTGAGAATGCGCTTACCGTAGGGTTCATTTTTTGACAAATTAGATTTTAGACAAAATATTTAAAGGAAGCGTAACATTTATAGCCTATTCTCGAAAAATCGAAAAAAATTTTTTCGATCTGCTACTGGTCTTGATATATCCGTCGGTACCGTTCATAAGATTCTGCATAAGGACCTGAAATTCCATCCTTACACGCTTCAATTGCTTCAAGAATTGAAGCAAAATGGCAAAGAAAAACGATTCAATTTTGCTGAAGAACAACTAGATTTTATTGAAAACGACCCAGATTTCATAAAAAATCTTTTCTTCTGCGTTGAAGCACATTTTCACTTGCATGTTGGAGTCAATAGACATGATTATCGTTATTGGAGCGACCAAAACTCTCATTAGTACACCGAGAAACCGCTTCACAGCCCTAGAGTAATAGGCTGCAATCCAGGTTAAAGGATCTGTAAAAGTTTAATATAATAATTATCAAAAAGTTCCTGAATCATCCAATCGGAGCATGTTGCCATCTACAAATTGATTAAAATTGTAGGAAAAATAAAGAACCGCATATTCTTCTTCATGACTCTCAAAAAAATCAAAAATTAAAAAACGACAAATTGATTAATTTTCTTTTGCTTTTTAAGTCGCTTTTTTTAGACTCAAAATCTTCTTATCTAATTAATTTTTTGCTTCATGACACATTGGTTTCAAGATTTCATATATTATTGACTTTCTAATAAACAAAAATTATGATAAATAAAAATTCAAAAATTGAAAAGCTACTAAAATTTTATTTTCAACAATAAATCAAGTTAGAAAAAAATTGAATTTTCTATTTTCTCCAGATTAGCAAACAATTCCATTGTTGGTAGCACGTAATTTTTGGTTGACATAAGCTCCATAGTCTGACCAATAAGAACTATTCCCAACCTGGGACACCGATGCTCCTGCTTTTAAAGCAAAGAAACACCCCTGATCATTGGGTGTTGTAGACAAACGAGTAGACAAAGTCCATGCCAAATATGAGATTTTGTTTTGGTCTAAAAGTTCAATGTTTATGCTTAATAAAAGCTCTTGTATACCCCTACACCGACTCTTAAAAGAGGGTAAGAAACATGTTGGGTCTTGAAAAAATTTTATTCATAAAAAAATTTTTCTGATCATTTTTGTTCAATCGTGAAAAAAATTTTTTCGACGCCCGAACATGTTTTTTACTCATGCTTACCCAAAAAGCTATATAATGTCTTCGAAACATTTACATTTACATAACCATTTCCGTCTGCGCTACATGCTCCATATTCTGTAACAAAAATGGGCAAGCCTAGATTAATAGCCCCCTGGGCCGAGACCAAATTTGAAGTCGGCAAATTTGTATAGTAATGCAGCGTATATGCAATATTAGAAAAATTGAGGGGACTAGACGCCGAAACATTCACATCCACATCCGCTCTAGGGGTACCTACAATAATGATATTGTCTGGGTCATTAGCTCGGATTGCGTTGATGATTGCAGTGTGGTAGGCCGTGAGGTTAGTCCATGAATCGGCCCAAGATGGTTCATTATAAGTTTCATAGAGGACATGTGGGTATTGGCCATAGAGTTTAGAGATGTTTTTGAAGAATGGGATGGCGATGTCTAAGTAATCGGAGAAAGCGTGCCAATCGACGATGATGTAGATTCCGGTAGAGATGGCTGCTTCTATAGCAGTGACGACTTTCTGAAAAAAAGATGAAAAATTGTGAGAAGAAGGAGGGATGGGACGGAGGTCCAGGTAACCTAAGGGATGTTTATCTGTTTATGAGAGCCTGATTCTAAACCTAAACCTAGTTTAAGCGTAAGTCTAAGCTTAAGCCTAAGCTTAAGCCTAAGCTTAAGCTTAAGCCTAAGCGTAAGTTTAAATGCCCTTTCTTGCCACCCTGTTTATCGTCTGAAGTAAAAAAAATTAATACTGGATATTCCACTGCTGGATTTTTTGAGTATCCTTCACCATCAATGATTAGTGGGATACGAACTGCATTTGAGTTCCAAGCGCATTTGAGCTGTTGCATGGTTTCGGCATTCCAAAACTTGGACCCCAAATAGGGATCGTCACTACAATACAGTGACATTCCACGGAGTTGAACTGGGGTTCCATCCATCTTTGTTACGTATTTGCCTATAAATAATCAATTTTTATCGAATATGTCTAGTTTTTCTCAATTTTTTGCTCAAAAACCCATTTTTGGGCTATTTTTGCCTAAAAATGCAAAAAAAATTTGACAAAGAAAATTTTTTCCTTGGTTTGTTGCCTAAAAACGAAATTTTCGACAAAAATTTTCTAGAAGTTCGACTTACAAGAATATCCATTCTCCTTCACTAAAACAAATTTATTTCGAAAAAATGACGACCTTGGAAAAAATTTCGAAACTTTTTTTACATTTTCACTCCTAGTCTGGGGGTCTGGATATGCCACAAAACTAATCAAACCATTCAACTCCTCATCCTCCCATCCTACCTGAAACTTTAAGCTGCCCATATGGAGGATTTGTTACAGTTAATGCCTCTAAGCATAGAATCAAAGAAAATAGGGCAAAAATTTCAATACTGAAATTCATAACGAGTTGCAATGTTGAGACAAAAGAGTACACTACTAACCGCTTTTTTCATAGCCTTATAAACTAAATCAACCCATGACATGATTGTTTAATTTCACTGATCACTGTTTAATAAAGCTTCAAAAATTTAACAAATGCGCATCAAGATTCACTAAATTTTATGATTTTTGCTGCTTAAACAAACTGTAAAAAGAGCATCTTTTGCTTTTTTGGTAATTTTAAAGCATGTTGAACACATGACTTACACGAATTTAAAAAGGGCAAATATCCTTTTCTGTATAAAGCACAAACCAGCGGGAAGAGCATTTGAAAAGCACAAGGTTGAGCAGCAAAACAGAATTTTATAAACATAATATATTTATAGTAGTGACCTTTCAATTTAAAAATTTTTTATTTTAATGCAAAATTTTTTTTTGCAAATTTATCCAATTATCCTCTTCTGTCTAATGATCCTGACGGCGCTGATGGGTCACATCACCACACAGTGTCGGTTACAGACCCAGCTGTGAAGATAACAAACTTCTGGCTAAGGCACTGGGGAGGTGGGGGCACGGACCCTGCAAAACCCACCTTTCCTTTCTAATACAATTATGTCAGTGGGAACATGTACCCTTTTTATTAAAAAGGCTTAATCTTTTGTTCAGCATTTCCATTTTTTAATTATCAACTTAGGCATGATCAACATCATAATCTTCTTACTGACTCAAAAAAAACTTCGAACGCCCATTTTTCAAGTTACATTCCAATGTTGCATGAAGCAAAAGGAAATATCAAAACAGCAGTGAGTGTAATTTCAAGCGGAACTCATGCTCAACCTAGAACTAACGTTCACAAAACAGTCACTAAATCTAATCAGGAAATTTGAATTTAAATTAGCGCCTCATAAGAGGACTCTTAAAGGACCAGTCGAGTTTTGAACAAATTTTTTTGAAAGAAAGTTTACGCTATGTCTATCATGATTTGCGTTGGAAGTAAATTCTAATTATTTAACCCTTATGAGAAAAATGCTTGAAAAATTTAATCATGCTTGTGTATTGAAGCGAAAGGATTGGCACCTTTCATTTCGATACACAAACATATTAATTGATCTGTTATTTTTCTATTTTTTGTTAAATTTTCATAAAACAACATTCGACATTTTTTTATAAATCTATGAGATGATTAAAACAACATCAAAATTATCCAATTTGAAAATTGTCTTGGGTTATTGAAACGAAAACCCCGATTCATGCTTTTGTTTCAAAACCCAAAGCAATGTTCAAATTTGATAATTTTGGTGTCATTTATTTGTCTCATAGGCGGGGTATACTTCCGTCGCGACGCGCAGAGCAATTACGTTTATATGCGAGCAATGTTTCCTATGTCGTTTATAGTTGCATTGCACGACAAGTCGCGCGACAGCCTGCGACGTCGCAAGTGCTGACCAAGCGACGTCGCGCGACGTGACACAAGGCCGAGTGGCAAAAAGAGAAAAAATTTGGTCCCAAGAGGATTCGAAAACGCGACATTATGACCATTAAGCAACTGTTTTGTCACTGCACCACTAGGCTTGTTGATGGAGAAATATCTTTTCAAACCAAGTACTAGTGCTTTTAAAAAAAATTAAAAATCTATGCGTCATGCAATAGATTATAAACGCCAATTCGCGACGCGTCGAGATACAAAATGCACTGTTGTGTCGCGATGCAAGTATAAATAGGGATGTTACATTGCCACGAAAGCATTGCCACATTTTGGACTTTTTGCCAAGCTGCCACGTTTTTGGAATTTTTGCCCCGTTGTTGGACGTTTTTTAAATAAAAGATCAAATTCATTAGAACCTATAATTTCAATAAATTTTGAGCAAAAAATTTGATCTTTGAGAAAAAAATTCGATTTTGAGCAAAAATTTCGATTCTTGATCAAAAATTCGATTTTTGAGCAAAATTCGATTTTCAACCAAAAAATGCCACGTTTTGGTGTTTGCCACTTTTTCTATTTTGACATGTAACATCCCTAAGTATAAATCCCGCCATAGAGCTATAAAAATGACGAATGTTGTTTTAAAAATTTTACACGCCAATATCCTTATTAAAAATTATTGTCACGAAATGTGACTTAAATTCGTTGGTTTAAAATAATTTATGAATGACTGAGAAAACTTATATCACCACTAATGCTATTTTTTTTTCACCATCGCCTTGGGCTAATATATTCTTCGACCTCGAAAATTTATTTAAGCTTTCATAACTTTAGTCACATAAATTTCAAGAAGTCCATGAGCTTTCCCAAAAGCTAATATTTTTGAATTTTATTTTTCCAAAAAAAGTTATGCCAAAAACTTGTGATCGGTGAACTTCTTTTTTAAACATGATTTCCGGGTTTCCGGCCAACAAATTCTAGCGCTATTCA
>JAQGCO010000188.1:0-12852 GCA_034700925.1 Acrobeloides cf. buchneri Gr-Nem-00862
TTTTCAGAATTTTTCGATGCGCGCAATCGATTTCTCGCATAAAATTACTCCTAAAGGGTCACTTGTTAAAAAAATTTAAAAATTTTTTCTACTCGGCCATATTTGACACCCTTTTAAAGTATTTTTAAAATATATTGAGCAAAGAGCAAAGATAACGAAAAATCCAAATTGTAAAAGAACACAAGGCTTAATGAAAAAATTAGAAGTCTAAAAAGTGATTCAAGAATTAATTTAAAAACATCTGTTCTATGATTAAAAAATATTATTAATATGAGCGATGTGTTTTTAACGTTTAAACATTTTTCTTGATTCCTAGGTGAAGTTGTTAGTTCTTATATTGTACCAGTTTATTAAATTTCTTGATTTGTTTTTTTAGAAGATCTGAGCAGGGAACTTTGGGCTTATTCTTGTATACCATTATGAATATTTCCATAAATTCAACAGAAATAATCTATAATGTCGAAGATATTTATAATGAATCAGCAGCTATGTTTTCCGAAATATTCTGCAGTATATCTTTTATCGTCCAACTTATTATCCTTCCATTTATCATCTATGCTATTGTGACACAATCAAAAAATATGAAAAAATTCCGATGGTATTTAATCTACAACATTTGCTGGAACGTTTGCCTTGATTTCACTCTTTTTCTTAGTTCGCCCGCCATTTTAAGCCCTTATTTGGTCCTTATTATAAATAGCGCTTTTGCCAACTTTTTAAATGTAAATGTGTGGTATTCTGGTACTGAATTCGTACTTGTTATTGCTTTAAATCTCGGCACATCAATGGCATTATTAATCTTATACCGTCTTTTGAATTTATTGGGGTTATTCAAAATCGCTAAAATAATGGATAAGAATTGGTTCATGATCGGAGGAATCACAGTTATACAATTAATAATCTTATTCTTTACTTATTTGGTCTTTGAAAAAGATCGTACCGAGAATTTAAGTGCAGCAAACTTCGAAAATTTGATAAAGAAGTTTCCTTTTTTAACGGAAATGTTTCACGATAAAAAAATAATAGGTAATCAGCTTAAAGGGCTATTCCGGGTTAGGGGCCATCCAGTAAGTCACTTGATCAAATAGGGGAGGGAGTATGAGAAAATATAACCAAAAATCACGGGGGGGGCGTTGAAGGAAAAATCGGCGACCGGGCAACTGGCATAAAAGTCAAGTGGCATAACGGACAACTGGCATAACGAACTACTGGCATATTATTTTTTATGTAAAATTCATTTTAAAGACATAAGACGTACAAAATATTATGCCAGTTGTCTTTTATGTCAGTTGTCTTTTATGCCAGTTGTCCGTTATGCCAGTAGTCCGTTATGCCAGTAGTTTGTTATGCCAGTTGTCCGTTATGCCAGATGTTTTTATGCCAGTTGCCCGGTCGCCGAAAAATCACGTGATTTCATATTTTTAAAAATTTTATTTTTATTGAAAATTGAAAAAATGGACATTTAAAAAAAATTTCGAAATTGTAAAAACACCTTTTTACCAAAAAATTGTTTTTAGTGCAAAAATAGCCATTTTTGTCAATTTTTGGTGAAAAATGACGTAAGGGGTCATCCATAAATTATGTTTCCAAAAATCGCGATTTTTTTATACACAAAATTTAGATTTTTTACAAAAAGATATAAAACATAGTAAAAATTTGGGGGGGGGGGCAAAATACCAAAAAAATCTGCAACGCTCATCCATATTGTCTTTCGGGACAATCTGATATTTGATTGATTTTTTAGATTTTGGATTGAATGACAGCGCAAATGCGTTCTTATTGATATGCGTTGTTGGTGATGCCATAATACTTACGCTACTAGTCGTCCTGTCAATTACTCCATCGGTGTTTCTGCGTGAATATAAGAAAAAATTCCATCAAAGAACATATGCACTTCAGCTCAAACTTTTTAAAGCGATTGTAATTCAACTCTGGTTAATATTCTTTTTAGCCTCATCTCCTCTTATGGTTTTATTTTTAATTATGTTTTTAAAACTGAAGAAAACATCAGTATTTGTGCAGTTAGCAATTTCGATTATAAGCTTGCATGGGCCAACAGATTTGATAGTTTTGGGGTAAGAAATAGAATTATAAAGAGCAGTCATATCATAGGTAACCAAGGGGGCGGGGTTACCGTACCCCCTCACCACTCATCCTCGGACCTTCTGCCTTTATAGTCATTCATCCATCCATCATGAGGGTTCGTGTACCCCCTCCCCTTCCAATTCATTCATCATATAAATTTTTGAAAATTTTATCATGTACCCCCTGAAAGGCCATTCATCCATCTATCCTGAGGGACCGGTGTATCCCCCCTACTGGTAAACTATGAGTCATATGTTACAGGCGCTAATAACAAATTTTTAGGTATTTTATTCCTTCAAATAGAAGATTTTTCAAAAAATTATTCATGAGAATAAAAAATCGTTTTCAAGGCGTTACTGTCATACCAACTAAGGCATCTGCGACAATAAAAACAGCTTTCAACTAAAGATCGGAAATTGACCCTTTTTGAATTTTTATTTGTATAAATTTAATAAATTTTGATGATAAATAAATCTAATTAAAAGATCATTGAAAACACTCTTTCAGACACTTCGTATTTAAAGTTGTATTTGTTCACATGATGAATGTTATAAATTCAGTCACTTAGTAGTGCTTCGCACAGGTACGCGATGTTTCTAGCGACAATCGATTAGTTTATTCAAAAAGTCGCGGTCTGTGTCATTTTATGTACTATTTGTGTGTATATAGGCTTTTTATATGACGATGTTCACTAAAAGAAAACAATTCTTTGTGAACAACTTTTTTATACATAGACCTTTTTATATTTTTTAACACGGGAATGGTCAATTGTAAGTTCTGTATATAATACATTTTCAGCTATGTTAATTAAGAAGGGTCCTATTTTTTGGCACCAAAAATATTTTTTTAGCACCAAAAATATTTTTTTTTTGGCACCAATATTCTGGATTCGGATTCTGAAGGCATAAGGCCTAAAGCATCAAGCTTAAAGAGGGGGGGGGGTGTAGATAATAGGTCATTCTCGGTCAAAAAATTTGTTTTGCCAAAACAGCCTATACAGGGGTAACATCATGCGAAAAATTGATTGCGCGCATTCCCAAAGCTTAAAAATGCTTCCTTGGTCCTGATTCAGGGAAATAGATGTGTGTATTGAAGCGAAAATCGAAAATTTGCATCAAAATCTTCTTTCTGGGGGTAATTTTATGCGGAGAATCGATTGCACACATCTTTCACAATACACCAAAACAAGTTCTCAAGCCTTTTGGTTTCTGAGATATATCCATTTTACTAACGACATTTAATTTTCAACATGTCCCAAAGTTCAAAGGCCATTAGTCGAAATTTTGTGAAGTAAATTTTTTATTTATTTGAGCATATTTGTAATCAGCATAGCTGAAAATAGTATTATCAACGGAACTTACAAACCGTTCCGTGTTAAAGATGTTAAAAACGGTGTTTAAGAAGGTGTTAAGATTTTTTGATTCGTTAGTGCCTAGACACAAACGGAAATACTTGGTTTCTGATTAAAGTTTGTACTTTACGTCATTTACAGTGCTCAAATGATTATGATCATTCGTGAAAAATTTTTTATAAATTCCTTGACGCTTTTAGTTTACATGAGCTCCTGTATTATTTGTGATCAAAACAATAATAGACAACGTCATTTTGGTGTGCAAGCGTGCAGAGCATGTAGTGCATTTTTTCGAAGATCACTATTAGAAAATAAAGAATATGTATGTAAATTTGATGGAAATTGTAATGTAAAAAAAGGTATTTTTATAATTCGAAATCAGAGACCGAAAAGATCCGACGCCCCAAAGTCTCGATCCCCTCAGCCCTATTGTTGCCTTGATACCTAGACACAGTTCTTCGAGCCCATCTTCCCCCTGAAGTCTCCTTATGAGCTTGGCTTAGGCTTCAGGCCACAGTGATGTAGCCCAATATCGGAATATCCATTTGGTTCCGTTATAATCGTTACCGTTTTGTATTTTAAAGATTTTTAATTTTCCTTTAAAGTAAAGATGTTTTTCCTTTAAAGTAAAATTAAGAGTCAGATGAGTGAAAACCAGTCGAAAATTGTTTGCATCCCGTTTTTAACGATTCCGTTAACGGAATGAAAATTTCATCACGTTAATAATCGTTACTGGTAACGGAATCGTTTAAAACGGCATACCGTCTGAAGCCGTTAAAAACAGTTTGAAGCTGTTTTGAGCAGTTTTTATGCCTTAAAAATGTTCAAAACGGCTTCAAACTGTTTTTAATGCCTATAACGGCATGCCGTTTTTAACGGTTTCGTTATCGTTAACAGTAACGGTTATTAACGGGATGAAATTTTTATCCCATTAGCGGAATGGTTAAAAACGGGATACAACAAATTTTTCGACTAATTTTTACTCCTCTCACCCTTAATTCCATCTTTGCTTTAAAGGAAAATTCAAAAACGCTTCCTTCCAAATCGTTAACGGTTTTAACGGTTTGGCCGTTAATGAAACGAGTTACATCACTGCCAGGCGACCATGGAGCAGGGTATTAGGTGTCTGGGTCACTTAGGACCCGTACACATGGATGCACAGTCCCCTCAATCCAGGCCAAAATACAGCCCCATAAAAAATTTTAAGAAATTTTTATCCCTAAAGTTTCACTATCCGTAACTGTCTACCCCTTTCCCAAATAAATAAAAAAAACTTGGATCCGAACCACACCAAAAATAAAAAATCTTATAGTATATCGCAATATATGCCGTGCTTGCCGGTTAAGACGTTGCTTTGAAGCAGGGATGTGTAGAGAAGGTAATAATTATAAATATAAAAAACCTATCGTCATGTCAGTATGTCTATCTGTCCGTGATCGCGATTACCTCCAAAATTCTGAAGCGGATTGACCTGCAGTTTTTTGTAATAATTATTAGGAAGGGGGGGGGGTAGATGTGCAAGAACAAAAAAAAGAAATCGAGATAAAATTTTTTTCATTTTTTACCTCTTGGGGGATCAAGGGGAAAAATCGAATTTTCAAAAAGTTCTCTACATCGGCTGATTTTTTGTACTCAGGGGTTTTTCGACATAGGGAACACGATACCGGAACTAATTTTCAATTTTAACTTAATGGGTACCATCTACATGGAAGGGATAACCCCAAAGACGTAACTGGGGTCCGGTATGGGAGTATTTCTCCAAAAAGGGCTGATTTTTTCCAAAAACGTAAGGTTAAGTTATGATTAGGAATTTTTTTCCGTCCTTCGGCCGGAATGGGTTTATCGGTCCCGTTGCCCCTCTAGCTACGTCCCTCTATTACGTTCTTTGACCCTTAAAAATTCAATTTTCCAAAAATTGTTCTAAATTGGCTGATTTTTTTATACTCGGGGCTTTTTTAATATGGGGAACATGATGCCGACGCTATTTTTCAATTTTGACTTAAAGTGTACCCCTAAATTGGTAAGTCGACTATCTATATGAATCCTCTTTGCGCAGGCGCGTCTATGCCTCCTATTTCATGGCAATAATTACCTCGTCAACACGCCCAACTTAGGAAGATGCACTAGTAATTTTCAAAAATTGGAAAATCATTTTTTAGATGTCAAAGAAACCGTCAACTCCCCATCTTCCTCCAAAGAAAATCATACCGAAAATAACCAATCACCTAATCCAGTCATACATTCTCCTGTGCCTATACATAGTAAACCAAATTTCGTTTCGGTATATTCTATTTAAAAAATATTATAAATTTTAAAATTTAGCCCATAATTGTAGATACCTCAATCCAACAATATCCTACTCTATCACGTTTATTCAATGGTATAAAAAATTTTCTAGATGCTCAAAAATCCGTGTTAATTGCTCAAAATCCAGAAATTTTGTTAGAAAATGCAAAAGTGGTTTATTAAAATTTTTTATAAATTATTAAATTAATTTTAGTTTAGACTTATAAAAAAGTCGGAGTTTGATCAATTCGAGAAATTCACTATTCCTCTGATGAATTCATTGCTTAATGAATTTTTTGAGCCGTTTTTATCGCTAAATCAAGAAGAAAAAGTAACTCTCAATTTTTTGATACCAATAAACTTTTATTTTTTAGATGCTATTATTAAGAATATTTGCCTTAAAATTTTCAATAATGATTAAAGTGTATCAAACCATAAAAACATTTCCTGACATACAAGATACAAGGGGAGTGGCGCATTACTGCTATATATACGATACGAAGAATATAGACGCCTTTGTATGCGAATATGAAAACCCTGAACAACATTTTAAGTAAGAACTGTACTCGGGGGTTTCGGATATGAGAAACATGGCGTGGCAACACTTGAGGACGGGCACTTGAGGACGGACATTTAAGGATGAGACATTTGAGGACGGGACATTTGAGGATGGTCATTTGTAAACGGGACATTTGAGGGCGGAATATTTGAGGATGGGTGTTATTTAGGGCCTAAAAAACATATCCCACTTTTGTTCCTCAAATGTTCCGTCCTCAAATGACCCGTTTACAAATGTCCCATCCTCAAATGTCCGTCATTAATAGCCATCCTCAAATGTCTCATCCTCAAGTGCTCGTCCTCAACTGTCGCCACGCCAGAAACATGTATCCGAAGGAATTTTTGAATTTTGATCACAGGAAAAATAGTTTTTACGTAAATTTTTCATACACGTAAAATACCTCCTATGTAAAATCTCAGGATATAACAGTCGGGTGCCCGAAATAACGTATAGTCGTTGGGGTCGAATCGACCAATGTTAATGAGATCGGTAATTGCTGATTTGATAACATATGAAATAGGATCAGTAATTATTGAACCTGTAAAATTCGCATATTTACACGTGACTCGCTTGGAGAAACGCTCAGAGGAAGAAGCGCTCGGGAGTCTTTCCCATCTCTTCTTCTCCCCTTCGAGCGCTCGGCTCCCGGTACTAATTTATTTATAGGTTAACAGATGCCATATTAAAACGTGCGCGTGAATTAGCAAACAAATTTCTTGCTTATAATTTTGGAGATATGGAATGTGCAGCTTTATCTTATATCATATTTTCAATTGCAAGTAATAAAGATTCTCTAAACTCATACCTATATTGGTTTTAGGCGAAAAAGTTCCAAATATTGAACCTCAGGTAGAAAGAATAAAGAATATGGTTTTTAAAGAAATTCATGGTTATTATGTGACAAATTTTGGTGTTGAGCAAGGTGGCATCAAGTTTTGCCAACTGTTTCATAGTATTTTTCATGAGATAATGGTAAAATCATACTTGTTATGAAAATAACTAAGGGGAGAAAAAGCCTAGTGTATTCCATGCAGCGTTGGTGACGCTGGTTCGATTCCCGTCAGAGACAACAAGTCTTTGCACGTCTCCAAATTTCTCGAAAATCATTTTCTAGGGGTATTTTTCATCGAAAAACACTTTTGACCTTATTTTCCAATTTTGACCACTCTCTGATCGAGGAACGACCACACAGGGATGCCTAAAAAGCGATTTTTTGATCTCGACACGGGATAAGGCAATTTTCACAAACCATGACACCATAGTTTACCAAGGGGGGGGGGTACAGTACCCCCCTCACCACTCATCCATCGGGAATTTTTAAAAATTTGCAAAAAAAATCATAAGGGGGGACCAAGATAATTTTGACAAAATTTTGAAAAAAATTTCATTCATCCATCCAAGCTGACGAAAAACATCACAAAAACCATCCATCCATCCATCCTGAGGGACCGGTGTATCCCCCTACTGGTAAACTATGCATGACACTTTTCTAGGGCTTTTCTACACTCGATCAGGGAGTGGTCAAAATTGAAAAATAACGTTAAAATCGTGTTCAGCGCTTAGAAAATCCTAGAAAAGTGTCCTGGTTTGTGAAAATTGGCTTATCCCGTGTCGAGATCGAAAAACCCTTTTTAGGCATCTCTGCGTTTCTATCAGGAAGTGATCAAAATTGAAAAATAACGTCAAAATCGTGTTTCTCGATGAAAAATACCTCTAGAAAGTGATTTTTGAGAAATTTGGAGACATGTACTTAGCACTTTTATGAAATTTTCATAAGGGTGCCAATTACTTTCAAAGAAAATTTTTGCTTTACGATCTTACTACAATAAAGCGGCTACGGAGTTTTGGGAGACTTTCGCGCTACGTGTGTTTCAAGCGACAAAAAGTCTGTACTCGGCTGTATAACGACGTTTTCAACATTTTTAAACATCACCATCGTTTTTTCCCATGCCGAAAATAGGTGAAATAGATATTTTTATAAATTTTTCAAAAAATTTTTTATAATTTTTTCCTTGGGAGTAGGGGTGCCATTTTCGCTTATTTCTAATCCTTTTTAATTATTTTTTGATTCAATGATATTTTAGCACTAAAAATGATTATTTTTTACGATTTTGTCCTTTAAATAATTATTTTTTTACGTAAAATGATTAAAAATCGAAAGTCTGATGGCACCTCTACTTGGGGGACTAAGGGGTCAACAACTCGAATTTCAAAAAGTTCTCAAATTCGGCTGATTTTTTGTACTTGGGGGTTTTTCGACATGAGAAACTCGAATTTGAAGAAATTTTTTGATTTTAACTGCAGGAAATGATCTATTCGGCCATGAGGACTAAACCTGGGGAATTTACATAAAATAACCATAACTTTTTTCTTGACGTCCGTCAGCAAGGGGTCATTTTAACGAGGAATTTTATGAGAAATATCTTTCTAGAACATCACTTTTCCTGGACAAATAATTTTGGGGACAAAAATTCGATTTTTCAAATTTTTTAATTTATTATGCCTATTTTCGTACTTTCTCCCAAAAACATGTAGTCTTTTATTTTAAGCTGGATTCAAATAATTCTGATTGCAATTTATAGACGAGGCTTCGCTCTACAAAACTACGTATTTTTATGATAAAACTTTATTTTGAGGCATTTTTAGTGAAAAAAGTATCATTTTCTGCCGGTATATACCATGCTTCCAAACATATGTAGTTATTACATGAAAAAAGCGGAAATTCAGGGGAAAATATGCTTGAATATTTAAACGCACTTTTAGATATTTTATAACAAACTACATGAAGATTTAACAGTGGCAACTGTATTTTTGGAAGATTTCTTTGATACGTGGATGGATATGAATGCGTTTGAAGATAAATAAATTATTTAAAGAAGAAAATCAGTATTTTATTTCCTTAGATTGTTTATAGTCCTACTACTAATAAATGTATAATGTCTATTTGTTTGTCTGTGTGTCCAGACGATCTCGAAAACGATTGCTTTAAACTGTTAATGTCATTGAAAAAGTTATAAGGGGCAATGAGAGAAGACGATTAACACCAAAATCATCGGAATCTGAGGCAAAAATGTTCATTTTTACCCCTTGTTAGGGGACTAAGACGGCCTGGCCTATGCCAGACTTGGACTCGGCTCTGCACATCTCTGTAGGGGGTAAGCGAAAGGTTTTTTCGCTTGAAAATCGTCTTCTCATGATTAGAAATTTGGAAATTACATAAAATCCGACTATCAAACATGTTCACACATGTTCAAAATAGTTTTATTTGATTTTTAGTAACAGACTAACATATTTAAATTTATGTCTCAATTTGGCCCCCAAAATGATTTTTCTGATTTTTTTTCACTATTTTTCGCCCTCATCCAAAAGTTAGAACAATCATTCTATCAGGTTGCCATTTGGTTATCACCAGTTAGTTTTCGAGATCTCATTCCGACAAAATCAGACGGTCCCGTTTACTTAGTAAGGATTTTTGGTTGACATGAAATTGGTAAGTTGAGAACTGGTAAGTACTATAAATAATAGTCTAGAGCTTGGGCAGGTTGAGCTCAGGGCAGCTCAAATCGTTCGGAATCGTATTTGTCGATCGAGAAAATCCCCTAGATCTAAAAATCGGAAATGAAAGCCCCTACATGTCACTGTTAGGGCTTTCATTTCTGTACCCGATAAAGGGGTTAACAATGAAAGTCCTAACAAGAACATTAAAAACTGCTGATTTTGATATCTAAGGGGTTTTCGAGGTCGGAAAACAAGATACTGAGCAATTTAAGCTGCTCAGAGCTCAATCTGACCGTGTTTTAGACTATTATTTTGCAGTGCTTACCAGTTCTCAACTTACCAGTTTCATGTTACCAAATTTTTTCAAAATTTACACGAAAAAATCATAAGGAAGGCCCCCTTATGAATTTTTCTTTACATTTAGAATATTTATTTTAGATTTTTCCAAATCCTCATAAATTCGATCCTTGGACAAAAATGGTCATCTGAAAAAGATTTTTTCCATTCATTCGAAAAACGCCAATGCCTAGAAGAGGGTCTGGCTAGAATGGAGTTGTTCTTATTTATTGCAAATATTTTCAACCAATTTAAGGATAGAATTTTTAAGAAAAAAAGTTTACTATGATAAATTTAAGATTAATATAGCTCCAACAAAACCGCCTAGCATGGTCAAGCGAGCTAGTGGAACATTAGCTCCTGAACCATTTATTTGTAGAATTTTTAAACGATATTGAATTGTTTATCTTTGAATTTAAAAAAACTTATTGATCGCCTATAAATTTAACTCTATTATCATAAATATAAAAAATTATTCCATTGTTCGTACGTAAGTGAGTTAGTCACCACGGGATCTCGGAACATGTAAATCGGATTAACATGCAGTCCCTTTTAATAAGTAGTAGGTGGAGAGTAGGTGTGCAGAAAATGAAAAAAAAAATCGGTGACAAAAAATTTTTTCCTTTTTACCTCTTGGGGAACCAAGAAGAACAAATCGAATTTTCAAAAAGAATTTTATAAATTTAGACTTTACAAATTTTATAATATCAAATTATATATTTTGAATTAAAAATTTTGATTTTTATAAATTTCGATACGAAATTGTTTAAATTAAAAAATTTTATTTAAAAATTCTAAACTTTTTGGGTTAATACGCCTAAATTTTTTGTCATCATGTATATGTTCTTCTTTATGTTTGTTTTTCACCTGAACATGTGAGAAATGCTGCAGTCTCTGTTCCTTTTAAAGTTACAAGTGACAAAAATCGATTAGTCTATGTTTATAGTCTTTTAATTGCTACATACTTTGTACTATTGAGAGAACTGTTGATTTTATTTGACTTTTTTTCTCATTATTGATTTTTCTTTCCTTTATGAACCTTGAAAACGCTTCACGGAACTAGGGAAGCATGTTGATGGCAAGGTGCCAAAAAATTCTTTCACGAGTCAGGGTCTGGAAGCGTTATTAAGGTTCTACAATGAGCTGTCGATTTTTATCATAAAAATGCTATAGAGATATTTTGATGAAATTTTAGGAAATTTAAAAATTCGAGCATAATCCGATTTTTTTTTTTGACACCTTATAGACCCATTATTTAATGGTTTGCTGTCTTGTTTGTGAACAAAATATTCATGCTCAAAGTCATTTTGGTGTTCAAGCTTGTCGAGCTTGTAGTGCATTTTTCCGACGAGCCATAACCGAGCAAAGAAGATATAAGTGTAAGTATAATGCCAAATGCAATGTTAAGAAAGGTAATTTTTATGACTTTTATTAATTTTTGCTTTTTAGATTTCAGAAAACGATGCCGAGCATGTAGGTTAAAAAGTTGTTACGAAGCTGGAATGCGTCGAGAAAGTAAATATTGAAATGTAATGCTTTTATTTTTTAAATTTTAGCAGAGAAAACTGAATCTACCGATAGTCAGATTCAAAATGAAGAAAATAATATACCCCTGGATAACCTAGATTTTATTTTACCTGAAATTGCTTCAACAAGTGCTCATTTTAAACTTCCTATGGTATTATTTTTTAGCAAAAAATATTAAAATTTGTTTTTTGGAAAGCGCTCAAATTTTTTTATAGTGTTTTAGAATATCGTTCAATAACACAAAAATCACGATTAAATATTGAAATTCAGGAAATCTGTGTATTGAAACAAAATTGATCGTTCAATAGAAAATCCAAACACAATCGATTCGTTTGGGAAGAGTAAGTTTGAAAAAGTTGAAAATTGGGAAGAGCAAAGTTGAAAAATTTTCTATTGAATGATCAATTTTATTTTAATACATAGGTTTTCTGGATTTCAATATTTAACCGTGTTTTTGGTTTATTGAAGCAATTTGTCACAAAATTATAAATCCGCGATTCAGGCACTTTCCAAAAACAAAGTTTAAAGATTTTAAGAAGTGAGAAGTGATATCTCAAACCTTCGGACTTCCTGCGGCACGTGGTAAACTGAGTAATGATATGAAAATTGGGCCCAAAAGAAACATAATGATGCGTTTGAAGTGGTGTGGAACCTTAAAAATGCCTATTTTAACCTCTAGGTAATTTGGGTATTCTTGAGGTTTTTTACCCTTTAGTATTTTGAGCTTATCTCTTGATGGTTAAATCCAATTGCGATGATCTTGGTATCGCTGGAAAACCGAGAACGCGGGCTACAATTTTTATATTAGGTGTATGAGATCATGTAATAGAAAAATTAGGCTTTTACAAATATTGGGTGCACAGAGGTGTCAAAAATTCAAATAAATGGCTTTAGAAAAATTTTGTTTTCATCCAGTTTACCGATCGGCTCTAAAAATAATCTACAATAACCTAAAAAATTGTAAGCATTGTCCTGGGCCATAATTCGTGCTTTAGTGCGGATTCTAGATTATTTTGTGGATATTATTTTGAAACACCTTATTAAAAGAAGTCCCTGCCTGTTCCCGCACTCGTCGCGACTTCTTCCCTGGCTACTGCTAACGGCGCAATTATGGTTAAGCAGAGAGGGGGTAGAACTTGGACTACAGTTTATTAGAGATAAGGTTTAGCACGTCAATACGCGAAAAGCCTATAAGACTCAAGTGAAGTTG
>JAQGCO010000189.1:0-12831 GCA_034700925.1 Acrobeloides cf. buchneri Gr-Nem-00862
CTTTTTATTGAATCAGGCAACGTGTACATTGAAACGAAAAGAAGCGTGGATCCTTATATAGCTTTTTTGATGCATCCATACGTGGTTGTATGGCGGAAAAACCAGGATTAGTACTAACTAATCCTGATTTTTCGAAATGTGTGTATTGATACGAAAACTTGGGAATATTTAAAACACACACCTTCAACCATAAATACAAAGCATAGACCAACAATTTGGTCTCCTTCAAGAACCGTATCAATTGAAATCAAGTGGTTATTTCCACAATGTACAGCTGTGGGTATTTCGGGTATCCTAAAAGTTATATATTTTTTATAAAACTAACAAAATCGATCACGATGGCGCAGTTGGGTAGCGCAGTAGTCAATCGGTTTTACGGGACGGTTCGAAACCTATACACGTAAAAAAAATTTTTGCATTTCAATTTTTTTGTTGCTTTTTCACTCTATTTTTGAACAACAATGTATTACTCTTTTCATGGCTAGCTTTATATAAAGTGTCGGCTACGTGGCAAAGTGTATAAAGAAGCCGACCGTCCGATCTGTCAAGTTAAGCAACGTTGGGCCCGCAGGTTCGATTCCCACGAGAGTAAAACGTTTGCTTTTCAAAAAAATTTTTGCAAAAAGGAGAAAAAATTTTTTTAATTTTTGCTCCTTTTTTGCAAAAAAATTTTGAAAAGCAAAAGTTTTATCCTCGTGGGAATCGAACCTGCGGGCCCAACGTTGCTTAACTTGCCAGATCGGACAGTCAGCTTCTTTATACATTTCGCCACGTAGCCGACACTTTATATAAAGCTAGCCATGAAGTGGGTAATGGGTGCCCAAAAAGGTACTTTTTGCGATTTTTTCAAATGTTTTAATTTTCCCCAAAATAACCCTATAGGGCTATTTTTTCTATGCGAGAAATCGATTGCGCGCATTGCCGCTCCTATGAAAACGCTTTTCCCTGACTCTGTATTAGCCTATTTTCGCTTCAATACACATTCTTCCCTGAATCAGGAAAACGTTTTCAAGGTTCGGCAATGCGCTCAATCGATTCCTTGCATAGAAAATCCCCTATATGGTTATTTTGGTGGAAATTAAAAAACTTGTGCTTTTTGGGGTTGTAAAAAACTTGGAGAAAGAGCAAAAATTTTCAAAAAAGTTTTTGACGATGCTGGGGGATCGAACTCATCTCATGCAAAACTGCCGCACTACCGACTGCGCCATTATGATCAATTCATACAGTTGATTCAATTTTAAATTTTTGTTACTACTAAGGGTTAGCGAGTCCACTAGACATGAATTTTAAAAAAAAATTTTACTTTTTTTTCTCTGGAAATAACCTCACTAGGGGTAACTTTATGCGGGAAATCGATTGCGCACATTTTGGAACCTTGAAAATGCTTCCCTGACCCCGATTCAGGATATTGTATTGAAGCAAAATGGTAAAAATTCTATTTTCGCTTCAATACAATACCCTAAATCGGGATCAGGGAAGCATTTTCAAGGTTCGAAAATCTGCGGAATCGATTTCCCGCATGAACTTACCCCTAGAAAGGTCATTTCCAAAGAAAAAAAGTAAAAAATTTTTTTGAAAAAATTCACGTCTAATGAGCTTGCTAATCCTTAGTAGTACCAAATATTTTCTTACTTCATTTCTGATGGAGTATTTCCAGAAAAAATGGTCATTTTCTGCAAATATGGAAGTGCCGAATTGGCAAAATGCAACGAGCCGAGCCCATGTGCATAACTTGGCTGTACCGTCGACGAATCTTTTGTTGGGAAACAAAAAGATACGCCACGCCAGCTTAGCATGTACATTTTGAGTTGCTCATCGAAGACTGAAAAAATGAGTTTTCTAGGGGTCAATAGTTGAAGATGTACCTCCAGGATGAGTGGCTCCAAAACATTTTTCAACAATGTCTACATTCGCTTCTTGCCCGGGCTTCGAAAAAACGGTACCGCTAAAAAACATTTGAAAGTTACTACACAATAGGGAGGGGGGTCCACCCACGTGAAAAAATTTTCAAAAATTTTTTCTGGAAATGATCCCTCTAGGGGTAAAAACATGCTGGGAATCTGAGTTTGACATTTTCTTCGCATGTTTTTGCCCCTAGAGGAGTCATTCAAAAAAAATTTTTTTAATTTTTTCACTGGGTGCCCCCCCCCCCCAACTATTGTGTAATAGCTCCAAACTTTTTTTCATCTTGTACATTATGTAAGCTTACCAATAGTGCAAAGTGATATTTTTGAAGTCAAAAACTTCAATGAGCTAAAAAAATTCTCAAATTTATTTTTTAACCGAAAATTTTACCTTCAAAACCTGACTTTTTGCATCAAATAACAATCTTATGCCGTCGCTTTTCAAAGTTACGGTGATATCCTTTTCAAATGGCTCCTAAAAAATTTTTGATCCACAAAATTGTTTGAAAATTTTTTACTGTGTCAGAGTAGACAAGCTCAATATTCCGAATAAATCTTGAAACATTTTGGAGGGCAGTTAGAGCTTGATTTATAGGCATTCCGAGTATTAGCTCAATAATATCATTTCGTAAAGCCTTATCTGGCACGACTTCGAACTCAAGAGCAACCATGTTTAAGAATTTTTTGGAGGTAGAAAAATATAGGTGGTGAAAATTGATATGGCTAAAATTTTTATTTACAGGGTGTATCGAAAAAAACCGGAATTTTGGCGATTTTTCATGTTTTTCGATCAGAAATTTTTTTTCAAAACTTCTAAAAATGACCCATATAGGGGTAATTTTATGCGGGAAATCGATTGCGCGCATTCCAGATGTTTGAAAATGCTTGCCTGACCCTGAACTAGGGAATCAGAGTGTGTGTATTGAAGCAAAAATCGAAAATTTTTCGATTTTCTACCTGGAAATGACTTTCTGGGGATAAATTTATGCGGAGAATCGATTGTGCACATTCTCGAAGTTTGAAAATGCTTCCCGGATCCTGATTCAGGAAAGTAAGTGTGTAAATTTGCTTTTTTTTAGCTTTCATATACACACTTACTTTCCTGAATCAGGATCTGGGAAGCATTTTCAAGCTTTGGGAATGCGCGCAATCGATTCTCCGCATAAAATTACCCCCAGAAAGTCATCACCAGGCAGAAATTCTAAAAATTTTCAATTTTCGCTTCAATACACACACTCCGGTTCCCTGATTCAGGATCAGGGAAGCATTTTCAAGCTTCGGGAATGCGCGCAATCGATTTCCCACATAAAATTACCCTTATATGGGTCATTTTTAGAATTTTCGAAAAAAATTTCAGGTCGAAAAAATATGAAAAAATCGCCCAAATTCCAGTTTTTTTATACACATATTTTGGCTCACCCTATATTTTTCCTCAAAATTGAATTTCGAAAATATTTTTAAAATTTTTTGATTTTTTTCAAAATTTCAAAATTCATGATAAATCATTATCAAACGACATAGTTTCAAAATCGCGGCGTTGATTTCTTGCTATATCAAAAAATATTTACGCTGTGCAAATCGATCAAGCTTGTATAACCATGAGACACCTGACTCAAATTTAACTCAATTTTGTATCAAAACGAAAACTTGAGCTTTCTTTCTCTACCCCTCTCCATTTTTCCCACAATTTTCAAAGATCTTTTGCATGCGCGCCAAAATCTCGTGCTGTTTTCTATTACAGCGAACACTTTCTCTAGGTTATGCGTCGCGGTCGCCGCTTTGCGACGTCGCACCTTCGCGAAATTGCCTAAAAATTTAAAATTTTTCCAGAAAAATGGGTGATGCACTAGCGGAGGCATTGAATGAAGAGTCACCACCACCGGTAAAAATTAATTTTGAAATTTTTAGGGTTGAATTTGGTCAAAATTTGGGGTTTTTGACTGTTTCGCAGCGAAATTTTAAAAGGCGGTCTGCGAACAGGCACCTCGTTCGCCTAGTTTGGCGAAGTTGGTCTTTTCAGGAAATCGGGAATTCCTGAAGCCGAGCTGTTCTTAGGAGATGATTTCGAGTTATTTTTTAAAAATAAAACTTATATTTACTACTCTTAAAGTTTTTTAGAAAAAAAATTTAGGGTAGAAATTTTTTATAAAAATTTAAAATTAAAAAAAAATTTATTTTTAATTTTTAAAAATTCTATGATATTTTTACATTTTCGCTAGCTCTTTCATTTTATAACGAATTCAATTTTTGCAGCAAATGCAAAAAGCACTCGTCGGAGGTGGGGTTTGAACTAAGCACTTTAAGCACAAAAAACCAGTCAACAACCACTTAACCATGTAGAGTCCTAAATGATACTCTAGGAACAATCAAAAGTCCGTAACGAATGCAAAAAGCACTCGTCGGCGGTGGGATTTGAACTCAGCAATTTTAGCACAAAAAACCAGTCAACAACCACTTAACCACGTAGTGCCCTAAATGACACTTGAAAAAAATACGTATTTTTACCCATATTTTCACAATTATTGACTTTAAACTTAATTTTTTGCTGATTTTTCAAAGGTTTTCACTTTTCGGGAATCGATTTTTCGCATAAAATTACCCTTAAATATGTCAAAAAAATTTCGATTTTTGACCCCCTTGATCCACAATAACTCCAATTTTAGGACGATCGCCGACACCGCCGGAGCACAGTTGCCATTTACAGCGACGAGCTCAGGTTTAGCATCATTGATGCGGTCTTTAAAAGGCCATTTTTATGGGACTCGAACGCAAATAGGGAAGCCACTTCATTGGTCCAACGAAAACAGGCTTTTACAGAAATTGCCAATAGCCTAAGTACCCAGGACATCCGACTATCTGCTAAAGATGTCGAAAAACAATGGAAAAATTTAAAAGTAGGTATTCGAAAAAATTCAAATTTTGATCTAAAAGATCAAAAATTTGAAGAAAAAAATTATTCTACCCCCATTTTTTAAATAATTAACAAATTTTAGGATACTTACAACAAAGTCAAGAAAAAAGTCACCGCTGATGAATATGGCCTTATGGTAACCCCGAGATGGCGATTCTTCAATACGATGCTGTTTTTGGATCAAGTTGAAGTGGTCGATGCCCAAGGTCCCTCGCAAAACCTTGATGAAAATGGCCAGCCTACACACTCGAGAAAACGAGGACCCAAACCAACGGCTGAGGGCCATCAAAATGGAGCCAAAACCCTCAGGGAGGCTATACATATGGAAATGGATCCGAGGACAATGAACCCTAATGTTCAACAAGTTCAAGTCCAACAGGTTCCACAACAACAGATTCAACATCACCAACAAGTTCAGCAAGTCCAACAACACTCACATCATATCTCGACGCTGGTCGGAAATCAAGGGAATGAGAAATGGGTAAGAAAAATTTTTTCATTTCAAAACAAGTTATACAAAAAGCTACTTTTCAGAACACGAACGCAGTGGAAGTCCTACTGGTCCCTTCTGGAGGTTTCAAAACCCAATATGCGGACACTTCAGGCTATCATGAAACAGAATATGAACCACCCTCGACTTCCTCGTCTATTATTGTTACGACAGATACGGGCCAAGTGCATTTCAAAAATGAAGTGGAACAACCTCAAAATCAGAACCCTAGTGTCTCTCAATCAAGCCATGTTGGCAATGTATATAGGACACCCGAGCCATATGGAGTGGAAGACGAATATGCTAGTTTTTGTAAGACACCCTACCCATTAACATAAATTTATCGCCCAACACCCAGCTTCGCGAAAACAGTGACGTAACTGGGGGGAGGGGCAGGTGCTCCCCTTCCGGGCCGAAGACATGAAACAATCATAAGGATCCCCCTTATATTTTTGCACAAAAAGTTTGAAAAAAATTTTTTCAAAAATCCTAATGGTCCCCATGACTTTTCATCAAAATTTTCCCAATTTTTTCAACAAAAAAAGTCAAAAATATGCTATTTTTACCAAAAAATTTCATTTTCTGAGCATTTTTCAGCTTAAAAACAAGCATTTCTCAAAAAATTTTTCGTCTGCGGTGCTGGTTTTTGTTTAGCTTAAAGAGTATTTTTTCCAACAAAATATTTTCGCGTCTGCCGAAGCAAAAAACATAAGAGGGGACCAAGATGATTTTTGAAATTTTTAGACTGCTAGAATGTGCGACAATCGATTCCCCGCCTAGAAAAACCCCCTATAACAAGTTTCTGACCGTTTTTATAGTGTTTTGGGGGGGGGGGTGTTCCCAATTTTGGCCAACTTTCGACAGCCGTGAAAAAGACAAACTTTCTCACCCCCAAATTTGGACCAAAGTTACGGTGCTGCCCACACCCCTCCCAAGTTTAATTTTCCTATTTTTAGGCAAATCACTTATCTACCCACTTCGAGATCTTGGTATGGCAAATCGAATGGAGTATTTAAAATTGCAAAAAAATATTCGAGATGCTGTTTATGAAGCTCAAATGAGAAATTTGGTCAAAAACGAAGAAATAAAAGTTGATTAAAATTTTTATGTTTATTAAACTTTTTTTAAAATATTTTTGAAAATATAGACCGGTTAGAATATTTATGTGTTTGATACGTGTTTGGAAATGAGACACAAAAAGCTGCAAAAATTGGGTAGCTAAAAGTATTTTTGCTTTAAAAATTACTTGGGGTGCGCGCTAGCAGTCGTGAAACGCGACGATTTCCGGACGCTAGGACTAGGACAGAACGTACCTTACCGGTAAGGTACGTTCCGTCCTAGTGCCGGACGCTAGCCGTCCGGAAACGGACCAGTAGGACTTCCACTGCGTTCGTGTTCTAAAAAGTAGGACGGCTAGCGTCCGGAAATCTTAGTGAAATGCGTTTCACGACTGCTAGCACGTACCCTTAAGCTTCAAAAGCTTAAATTAGGTTGGTAAATTTATTTATTTTTTAAATAGATCAATTTTGAGTCTCATTTTTTGACAATTTTCGAATTTTATTGGCCATGTTTACCTGCAGTTTTTTAGTATGTGTATATTTTTTAGGCTTTAAAAAATTATTTTTTTACACGACTAGGAGGTATAGTCCGGAAGGGACCACTTTTTAGGACCCCATGGGTCCGGGGGTCCTTGGGTCACGGACCCAAGGGGAGTTCGGGGTTCTTGGGTAACGGACCCTTGGGATCCGGGGTCAAAAAATGACCAAAAAAAAATTTTGCGAATTTTTTAAAAACTCGTTCATTTTTGGAGTTTCCATAGCCAATTCTTAAAGAAACTGGTTAATGACCTCAAATAGTGTACAAAATAACCGAGATCCAAAAAAATCGAGTTTTTGTAGGGGGGTCGCTCTTGAGAGGTTTGACTGTACATAATTTTTTAAAGCCAATTTTTAATACAAACTAAATGGTACGCAGCTCAGGGGCTGCGTTAAATGCTCAAGAATATTTTTCATGTATATTTATTCAAGAAATTTTGTAGAGAAAATTTATTCCTTTTAGACTCGTTTACATACTCAGCGTAAGCGCTAGAAAATGCGGCACTAGGTCATCCCTTATCGTTACCGGTCTTGCCTTACGCGGACATTCCTTAGCGGTCTGTAGTCAGTTTCTCCACAGAAATATTTTCATGAAAAGTGATGTTCTACAAAGTTGCTATTGAGATAATGGCAAACTTTGTAGAACATCACTTTTTGTGAAAAAAAATGTAGAATGGCCGGATAAGGGGTGACCGGTCAAGATCGTCCGTAACGGTAAGGAATGACCTAGTGCCGAAAATGCTATACGGTATAAAGTTTTCGCTAGCATAAACGTCGAGTATGTAAGCTGGTTTACGCTTACGCTGAGTATGTAAACTAGCCTTTAGTTAAAAAGTTTTTAGTCAATAAAAATTTTATAAAGTCGTTTTTTTATTTCAAAAATAGTGTGAAATGTTCACATTTAGTATTTCTGGATTCGGTATTTCTGTGTATATGAGTACTAGTAAGAATTTCTTTCAAACAGACGCAGATACTTGGATGTTACAAGCGGCCAAAATTCCTCATGATAGCCAGGCTGAATCTAACGAAGTATATTTTTCTTTTGAAAACTGCAATATCCCCAGTGCATTGAAAATACACTAGGGAGAAATGAGTGTGATTAACCATAGATAATCTAATATTTTTTCTTTGCTTGTCTTGTTTTCTAATCTCATATTTTTAGGAGCACAATTCGCCAGCTCTACCACTGAATGTATGGCTGAAAATTTTCGGCTATTTGAATCGTAATGATTTGGTCAATTGTCAGATGGTCTGTCATCTCTGGCGAAGTATTATTTACCATAACGCGAAATTTTTGCCGAAACGGGTGATTGAGTATTTGGTTTTGTCGACTTCACGCTGCTTTTCAATTCAGATTTGTTCGGAAAACAAAATTAAAATTTTTACATTCCAGAAGCACTTCACTCGAGAGTAAATTGTGTTTTGTTTTAAAAAAATTTATTTTTTGAATGTCTACACAAAAACTACAATCAAAAATCTATTTCTGGCAAAATTTTGAACTCATTTTTGGCTCAAAATATTTTCTTTAAATTGAACTCAGCAAAAAATCAACTTTGTACAGGGTGAGCCAAAAAAATTACTTTTGCGTTTTTTGGTGAAAATTTTTCAAAAATTTCTCGCATGAAAATACCCCTGTAGGTGATTTTTGAAAAAATTTTGGAGCTACTACGCCTGGGGGCGCACTTAACAATAGAAATGCCGAAGTAAAAACGTTAAGAAAATACACTATATAGGGGTAAAAATTGACGAGGAACATGTTGGAACTATTTTTATGTTACACTCTCTGGAAACCTTTGAATTTACTTATTTTACTGCCTTTTTGAATTCTATCTATTTTAGCGTTTAAAATGGCAAATCCTCTTGATGATTTACGCGATATGGATCTTAAAGGACTGATTAAGAAGCTAAAATTGGATGATGATAACTTTGACGAATGGTTAAAAGACTTGGGTTTGCTTCACCGTGATAGGAATGCCCATATGGAGACCATGAGATGAAGTTAAGAAAAGAAGATAGAAGACTTAAATGGATGTATAGAAAGCGAGATCACCGTAAATCACAACTAGTACTTCGTCGATCCTCTTACACGAGTACACACATAGCTGATTGAAAACAAGTGGAGACATTGGAAATCGGGAATCTGTCGCATTAGAGTTTAAGCAACCGTCAACTTCGCAGCAGAATTTCAGAATTTTTTTCAAAAAGTCAGTAAAATAAGTAAATTCAAAAAAGGTGGAAATTCAAAAGGTTCCCAGTGAGTTTGACATAAAAAATAATAGTTCCAACGTGTTCCATCGTCAATTTTTACCCTTATATAGTGTATTTTCAAAACAATGTTTAACGTTTTTACTTCGACATTTTTATTTCTGTTAAATGCGCTCCCAGGCGTAGTAGCTTCAAAATTTTTTGCCAAAAAACGCAAAAGTACGGTTTTTGGTTCATCCTGTGTATTTTGGCTCATCCCCCCATTTTTGACCGACAAAAAAACATTTTTGAACACAAATTTTTCTTTTAAAACACTAAAAAATATTGAAAAAATCGTTTTTACCAATAAAATTTTTCATTTTAAGAAATTTGTGGATAAACATTAATGATCGCAGACTAATGACCGTCCAGACTATTTATAAGAACGAGCAGAATAAAGAAATTTTCACATGGGCAGGTAAATTCTTTATGTGCATTTTGGAAATTTTTCGAAAATTTCAGGTAAAACTGGAACTGGTCCCTCCTCTAATGTCTATTGTTCAGGTGGCATGTGCAAGGATTCTATGAAGAATTTCATCGAGCGAAATGCTATGATCAAGCGACGCCATAAAATTTATACCCCACCAGTGTTATTTTTCAAGTAAGTAGTTATTTTTATGTATCTATTTCACCAAAAGCCCAAATTTTTTCATCAAAAACGTACAAATTTTTTTTTTTACCAAAATGCCCAAATTTTTGCATCCTAAAAAATGCAGCTTAGTGTATGATGGGATCTACAAGGATTGATATACTGGGAGTTGTTGGATTTGAAAGTTTGCATTAATGCGGTCTTTTTTCACAACAACTCGATCGCCTGGCTGAAGCAGTCCGTCAAAAGAGGCCTGACAAGTCTAAGATCATATACAGCACGACAACGCTAAACCTCGTACTGCAAAGCTGACCAAGGCCAAAATTTAGGAGTTTGGTTGGGAAGTTTTACCCCATCCTCCTTATTCATCAGATCTTGCGTTATCGGACTACCACCTTTTCCGGGATCTACAAGTTACCCTTGAAAGTGCGCACTTCAATGATGAAAAAGTCAAAACTTGGCTTGCGAAATTTTACTCCAATCCCAGAATTTTCTATGATAGGCATTCGCAGGTTGTCTACACGTTGGGCGAAGGTAATCCAAGAAGAAGGAGCATACTTTGACTGAATGTTGTGTGTAAATAGAAAATAAAAGTTAATTTACAAAACCGATCAAGACTTATGCACCAACCTAATAATAATAGGATTTCTTTCTAACAATTTTTAGGATTCTTCGTTCACTACTCCGTGATATGGGCGAAATCAAACATTTGGCATTCCACAAATTCACTTTCACTGATGGCTTCTTCGAGAAGATGCTGTTCTATGTCGATTTGCCACTACTCGTTACACATTTGCATATGCATGACATTCGACGTCGGGATTGTGTGGTCAAGCAGAATAATGCACCCAATTATGTTAATTTCGTCACGGAATTGATTCAAGTGAGAATTTATTCTTGTATTTTTGCCAAAAATATAGAGTGTCTCACGAATTTCCGGTCATTTCATTTAAAAAACTCATTACCATAAAATCTATTTGAAATTATTTTAGGAAACTCGTTCGCGTCCAAAGGAAGTCGCCCCGCCACCAGTGATACAGCATCCAGCACAACGTCCTCCACAAGTTCAGGCAATGATCGATATGATGCGAAACCGCGTAATCCAACATCGTGTTCAAGCTTTACGTCACCAGGCTGCAGACCAAAATATTGAGGATCATAATCGTTTTCCACGGCGACCGAATGACCCAAATCGTATTATCCGCATTGATGATCACTTGGCTCGGATACGTTGGGTTGATGACCATTTTGAAGAGGCTTTTCATATAGAGCATGATGGTGAGCTCAAACATTTGTTTCAAAAATCCTACTACAACGTGTAATGTGTTGGTCTGCACGGACAATCTCGGGAACGCTTTACTTAAACCCCGAGTGCGATTGCAAAAGTTGTTGGGAACGATTGACACCAAAATCGGAGAAAAAATTTTTTCAAAAAAAGATTAGAACACTTCATATTTGAGTTTCTAGCACCCCATCCTGTGCATGAAAATTCGAACCCACCCCACTCTATGGATCTATGAATATTCCAATTAACCACAATTTTTAGCGAATCGCGATGTGGCACAGGCTGGACCTGCTCCAAGGCTCAATCAAATTAGACATGGAGTAGACATCGAGGAAATTCCGCCGCACCATTTACTCGAGATCGAAGAACTGTTGGCCATGGAAGATGAAGATTTTGATGCATTCCGTGAACATGCTCGTAATGTTATTGAACGTATGGAAGAAGGAGAGGAAAATGTCCGCGAAGACATAGAATAATATCTATACTATTTTTGTTCATGTTTAATGTAGACTCCAGATTGTTTAATGTTTTAAATTGTGCTTATATTTTTATTCCATCATTTAATACGGTGTTAACAGTTTATGAATGTAGTTTATTAATTTTGCTAAAGTAAATATATGTAAATCATGAGCTTAGAAAAAACTATTGGGTCGTTCGTCTGATATTTTAAATCCCTATGGGGACCATGGTTTTGTAAAAAAATTTTGAGCAAGATAAGGGGATACCTTTATGATTTCTTTCGTCTTCAAAATTTTTACCCCGTAATTAAACCCTTTACCACCCCGGGCACGGCACCAGTTCAATATCACAAGTTTAGCAATATACCATCCTCAAACAATATAAAAATCCAATTTTATTAAAAACAGTAAATACAATATATATGAGTGATAAAATATATTTCCTTTATTGATAGTAGAGCTCAAAGTTGAAGCCTTCATGAATTTCATAGTCCTGAAGCGTGATATGGTCTTTGTAAATGGTATACCATTTCTTCAATACGATCTTCTCGGGTCTAAAAATAGGCATGTTTGATCGAGAAAAATAAAGAAAAGGATTATTTTGGATTGAGAAAATTTTGGTTTAAGGCTTTTTAGACTCCTCCCCTTGAGTGCAAAAATCTACATACCTAGTTCCAGTTTGAGCCGAAATTAGCTTCTTCAAATCTCCAATAGTGTCGGTAGGATTGCATTTGATACGTACTTTCTTTCCCAATCGATCGTTCACAGTAATTTCAATCATTTTTTAAATAGAAAACGGCTAAAAAAATTTAATCAGTACAAAATAAAAATTTCAATGAAAAGGTAACGATTGCAAAAAACGACAAAAGATTTCAAAATTTTCTCGAAACATACAGAAAAGGTGCGCGTCATTTTGCCATTTACAAATTTTCTTTTTATTAAACAAACTTAATAAAAGGTTAGTTGGGTAGCAAAAAACTTTAGATTTTTTGGAGTAAAAATAGCAAAAAAATATTGGGTGAAAGGACTTCTTTTTTTTAAGCATAAGATTTTGGATTCACCCAAGGTAATGTTAAAAAAATGCAAATTTTGTTAAAATGTGAATGACAAGATTTTTTCCATATTCAAAATAGTCGCCGTATATGAATATTTTTGTGTGGGCGCTTGTCAGGGGCATAGCTATGGCACATGTGTTTCAAATTCACAAAGTCTGGCTCTTTCAGGTTTTTTAATAAAAACATATATTGGGGTAATTTTGGCTGAAAAACATGAATCCGGCCTTACAAGGGAACTGTCAGACTGGAAAGATGCGAATTTTTTCCAAAACTAGCTAAAACTGTTCCTTATGGCCTAAA
>JAQGCO010000190.1:0-12817 GCA_034700925.1 Acrobeloides cf. buchneri Gr-Nem-00862
ATAAAATTACCCCTAAAGTGTCACTTGTTAAAAAAATTTTCTACCCGGCCGTAAGTTGGACCCCCCCCCTTTAAGGCTTATCATGGTACTTGATTTGCGTTAATATTTCATTTCAATTTGTGTAATCAAATTGAATAGCACACGGACAAGAGTCGTCTGATATACGGCTTTGAACCAACGTAGAGAGACAAAAAGTTATTATGAAAGAAAAACGGAATTATTAAGGCCTGGGCCGCGACTTTTGCTCCCGGGCCGTAATAAATCGCGGCCTTTTGACACCTCTGAGCGAGACTGACCATCTCAGACCTTGAAACCATAAATTTTTTTGTATTGCTTGGGCTTTTTTTGATGCTCGATAATTTTTTATTTCTTCAATCAATTTTATTTTTTATATAATAATCAAGTTCAACTTGGATGTATACAGTAGTAGCAAAAAACTTTACGCAAACAAAAATTATGGACAAAAATATTTTCATCATATCTCAGCTTTTTGAAAAGCTTTTCACTCGCGCATTTTTTTTAGGACTAGACAAGCGATCGTGAGGAATCTTATGAAGCAATCAATTTTAAGTTTTGACTGCGAGTTTTCGTTGTAATGCACAAATAAGTTATAATATAATTTCGCCGTTTGCGTAAAGGTTTTTGCTCACTAGTGTACTTTAATGTAAAAGAATGATTCCTTTAGGTATAGTTTGTTTTTTCGGCCGAAGGAAAATTTCTCTATATGGTCTGATAGTCAGAATCATCACCAATGTATTGAAAGTAGAGTGCAGTGATGAGATTAGGAAGAGTACATCAATAAAATCGACTATGTCTGGCAAGGAAAGCATCACAGAGATCACCATGAAAATATACGAGCACATTAGACATGTTATTGGGACTATAGACTAAAGAAAATCATATTATGATTTTGAAATTTTAGAATTTTTGGAGTTTTAGGACTTTTCTGGTTTTTTCGGATTTTTAGTTTTGTTCTAGATTTTTTAGGGTCTTAGATTTTCTAATATTTAAAACTAGTGGCTTTCGATCTTACCTGAATCAACAACGATCTCATCAAACTCTTTTGATATTTTAGAAGAATTTGCGACGGATTTTTGACCATTTTCGGCAAAAGATACATAATACACAGTTGTAATACAACGGCGACAATGAAAAAAGCCAGAATCTCCACCAAGACTAATACCAAGAACACTTGCGACCCACTATCTGATAAATTTAGTACTCCACAATTAAGTTTATATACAAGTGGTGATACATCTTGATAAAGTGCATTTAGATACAGTTCATTATATCCTGAGCCTCCATTAAAAAGACGATTTGATATGTGGAACGTTAGAAGACATGGTAGTCCTGCGATGAGATGCATTATTCCCATACAAATCAGCCAAGTTTTTGATTTGAATATAAATAATGATTTGTTTAACGCTACTCTAAAAACCTGATCAAACCATTCAATTACGTAAAGTTTACCTAAATCGAAAGTAAATAGCACAAACAATAGCAGTACCGGATCCACCAACTGTTAGGGTAAATAAAATAAAGGGCGAGTTTACAGCAATGAAGCTGTCTCCGAAGAATCTGGCAATGCCAAGTATACAGATCCCCGGTGCTGGAAATATGCTTAGTGGGACGTAGATAATCGATAGGTTTAAGTCGGTCAAATATGCCCAAACCTAAACGTTTTAAGATTTTCTAGACTTTTTAGATTTTGAAAATTTTTCATCTATCTGAAAACAGCCTTACAGAAATATTCAACAAAAACCATCGATATATGCCCATTTTTTTGTCAGACTTCCATACAATCAAATATATAGCCAATATCATCGAGAGTGTATCGATCACAAACACTGCTAAATGCCTCAATCGAACACTGTCCATGTAACCATCATCCACCTTAGCTAGTCCCGTCCGAATCCTGTAATCGAAAAAATTCTCAGCACGCAAGGAACATTGAGGACTCTTCAATTTCTCACAGCCATGGCATCCAATCGACGAAATTACAGGATGGCCTGAATTCCTTCCAACGGGATCCTCGAACGGCATTGGTGTTCTGAAAACTCTTCCATGCTCATCAATTAGATGACCGGGGTTGCAGGTCAAACCATTGCATAAGTTAACTTCATCATTGGTGGCTAAGTACATGGCACAATAATCGTCTAGAATTTGAGTACAAGATATGAGAATATGTGTTACCTTCACAGTAAGGTATAACGCTAAACCCCATGGAATTATTTCCATATGGTCTATAGCAATTTCTGTCGTTGTCGCATGCGCATAGATCGGGACATTGTTTGTAGCTACTTGATACAAAAAATGCTAGCGTCCACGTAAGATAAGCATCGACTGGTATAGGTTTGGCAGCGGATGCAAAAACGGCCATTGTACCACTAGTACAATTGCACGTGGCTAAAAATATAGACAAGTGCAACGATATAATTATTTAGTTATTTTGTGAGATTATTGTATTATTATGTGTTGCTTATTGTTTGTATAGAGGTGGCGATGAATTGTTTTGATCTGTTTTGCAAGGTCCGGTCATTGATCTTAGCCCCCCCCCAATTGAGGGGGGGGGGCTAAAGTGCACCGATCGGTGCACTTTAGCTCCCCAAATTTGTAGTTTGTATTTATCCACTATGCTTTTTTGCTTTGGTTTAGGCTAAAGGCCTAGGCTTAACTCTAGGCTTAGGCCTAGACTTAGGCCCAAGTCTAGGCCAAAGCCTATGCCTAACTCTAGGCTTAAGCCTAAGCCTTTAGCCTAAACCAAAGCAAAAAAAGTATAGTGCATAAATACAAACTACAAATTTAGGAGCTAAAGTGCACCGATCGATGCACTTTACCCCCCCCCCCCAAAGTGTGTGTGACAGGTTTTGTACATAAAGCTCTGTTTTCTTTTAAAAAAAGGCGTTTTTAATCAATTTTGTTAAATAAGTTAGCTTTATTAGAGCGTAATAAGTTATTTATTTAATTTACGCATTGGTTATGCTAGTGCCGTAGCTAGGGGTAACGGGGGCACGTGCTCCCCCCACAATCCGAAAAATGGAAAAATTTATCTAATTGTTCCCCTTATGTTTTTGCCCAAATTTTTTGAAAAAAGTTTTCACCAAAATTTCCTATTTTTTCAATAAAAATGACATTGTTTCAATTTTTTAGACTAAAGAATGTTATTTTTTCATCAAAAAGTGTCAAAATTTCTCCGTTTGTGCTCAAAAATGCGATTTTTTAAAACTTTATTCATGAAGAGTCGTGCCCCCCCCAAACCTGAAAAGAGTATAGCCTCCCCTCCCTACCTAAAAAAAAGTTGTTCCCCTTCCAAACCGGAATCCTAGCTACGGCCCTGGGTCATGCCTCATACGAAAAAAAACCAAAAATGTCAATTTAAAAATATAAAATGATAGCAAACATGAAAATTGTTTACTTTTAGTAAATTTTCAGGAAACAATAACGTATTTGACTCTTTTTCCTGCGATTAAAACGAAAAACCTCGATATAAGCGCACCTTCTCCCCATTTCGATATAAGCGCCCCTCTCTAGGGCGCGCTTATATCGAGATTTGACTATATTTAACTGTACTCAAGGTAGAACAAAATGATTCCCGAACACTTCACCGACCAGGGTTGTCATAATGCTTTTTTCAGTTACACAGTGTCAGTGAAGGGTCCAGTCAGTGAAGTGTTATGGTCGGCGAAGTGTCCGGACACGGAACAAAATATCCCCCGATTGCATTTCTTACATTACCTTTTGGAATTTGAATCCAATTTTTACTAGAAAAGCTGGAGGAATACAACCATTGATCAATATAAAGACCGATAGATCGATTTGTAAAAGAATTGGGTGTACATTCAAATGAATTCGATCCATGAAATATCCATAATTGGGAGATTAAGACTATAAACAATATAACTTTCAGGCTCATAGTCTATATGCAAACCCAATCCGCTACCAAGAGAAACACTGCTCCTAAGATTGAAAACGCAAATTGGTAGCCTAATAAAGTTTTTTCGACTAATTTGATTAGTTGCTGGGTAAACTGAAATATATGCCTTACATGATCAAAGTAAAAAAATTCGAAAGATTGTTTCTAGGAAGAGTAAAAGAGGGATATTGCCTCTTAAAGGGGGTGCAAATTAGGGCCCTTTCTCCAAAAAATTTTTTTTGAAAAATGATCTTCTAGGGGTAAAAATAGTGTGAAAAATTGATTGCACACATCCCCATCGCGTGAACATGCTTCCTTCACCTTGTTTTCGGGAAAATAACACTATTTCTCGCGAAAATAGCACTATTTTTAACGTGAAATAGTGCTATTTTCGCGAAAACAAGTTGAAGGAAGCATTTTCACGCGATGGGGATGTGCGCAATCGATTTTTCACCCTATTTTTACCCCTAGAAGATTACTTAAAAAAATTTTTTGGAGAAAGGGCCCTAATTTGCACCCTTTAATAATTTTTGTTGTACTTTTGTTGTGCGTACTTTGATTGGAATGTGGTGATCTCTTTTACGGCACTACTTGAAAATCTAATGGTAAAAAGTTATGAGCGAAACAAAAAAATTTTCAGACGAGTTTGAACATTGAAACGAAGAGCCTGCACCTGAAATTAATTTATGAATTCTCTTAAAATATAAAAAATTAGGCACTATAACTTTTGTCACATTTCATGTTCGCCACAACAATTTTCGCCACGTAACTTTCGTCACGTTCGTGTCAATATACATATTTATTGCAAATCAGGCAACTCAATTAGTCTGAAATTAAATGTTTATTGACACGAAAGTGGCGGGAGTTACGGCGCTTAGATTTAGATTTTTGTTTTTGAAAAGTTTTTGAGATTTCACTAGATCCTTGTTGTCTATGAAAAAATCATTCATCTGTCTATAACGATACTTTGCTTTCCAACACCTCCATGTAGTGTGTTAACAAGTTTATTTATGATAATTATAAACTTTTTGGAGCTACTACGCCTGGGGATGCACTTAACAGGAATAAAAATGCCGAATAAAAACGAAAAAAATTTTTTTGAAAATACACTATATAGGGGTAAAAATTGACTAGGAACACGTTGGAACCAGGAGGCGAAAAGGTGCCATCACCCATGGTAGCATCACCCATCACCCACTGGATGATAGTGGGTGATGCCACCCACTGGGTGATGGGTGATTGCACCCAAAATCACTCAATTGTGCTAAAAAGCTCAGAAAACCCGAGAAAATACTATTTTCTCGGGTTTCGTGAGAAAATTCACCCACTTATCACCCAATGGTTGGCATCACCTACTGGGTGAATCACCCACTATCACCATTCATCACCCAGTGGGTGATGCCACCCAATGGGTGGATGAATTTTGGGTGCTATCACCCATTTTTTCGCCCCCTGGTTGGAACTATTATTTTTATGTCAAACTCACTGAAAAGGTTTCCAGTGAGTTTGACTTAAAAATAATAGTTCCAACGTGTTCCTCTTCAATTTTTACCCCTATATAGTATTTTTTAAATAATTTTTGACGTTTTTACTTCGTCATTTTTATTCTTGTTAAGTGCGCCCCCAGGCATAGTAGCTCCAACTTTTCAAAAATGTCTAAACCATTATAGGCCGATAACTAACGTCAAAATTATTCCCACATATATTCACATTTCTTTGATATTGCCGAAATATATCCGAACCGATTTTCCATCCTCCGAACGACAAAAACCCCGTCAAGCTAGCATCACCTACGGCATTCCACCATAGCGGCAGATTGGACAGCTCTTCCCAATTTCCAAACACGGCTGCCCAATCCTGCGCATTCGTATATATTCCTATACCAACTGGAGTGGAGTTAGAAGTGGCTTGATAAACGATTTGTAAAATAAACTCTCTATTATAGGTGATATTTGAAGTCCATGAAGCTTTCGAGACGTCGATGTAAAAGGTGGAATAACCGACTTGAATACGGTCGGTGTCATTGGTATAAGAATTGATCCATGTAACGTTACGTACTGCATTATATATCGAAATCATTTGATCTCTTGGAGAAGAACAAGAGCCAACGACGCATGGAGAAAAATATAGGTAATAGACATCCTCGTTCTGGTAGTTGATTAGATTTTGAATGCCTACATTGTCAACTTGTCCAATGCTTGTATAAATGCGAGGAATGAAATCGGAATAGCCTGAAATTTATAGGGACTCCATGAGGAACGAAGTCATGTTCATTTCTGCCGGCATGTTGGCAGTTTTGAACAGGATTCAGGTCCGGATCATTTCTGCCGACTAGGGTTGGGAAATAGAATTATGCGGAAATTGGATAAATCCAGATTTCCCTGGATCTATCAAGGGAATTTTTTTCCCCAGAATTACTTAATTTGAAAAGACGTTTATCCATTTTCAAGCCTCGGTAGTGCAGTGACAAAGCAGCGGCTTCGTGGCCACAAGGTCGCGGGTTCGAATCCCGCTTGGAGCCAATTTGGAGGATTCGAATCCGCAACCTTGTGGCCACGAAGCCGCTGCTTTGTCACTGCACCACCGAGGGTTGAAATGGAGAAACGTCTTTTCAAACCAAGTAATTTTGGGGAAAAAGAATTCCCCCGGGGAAATCTCAACCCTGCTCCCGACAGTTTTGAACCAGACCGAAGTCCCGTTCAATCCTGCCGAAGTATCGCAATTTTGAACATGATCAAAGTCCGACATGTCGGCATAAATGAACAGAACCTGGTCCCTGTTAGTTTGCCTGCAGTTTTGGTTCTGTAAACTTATATAATTTACCATTTGATTTTAAACAACCAAATTGTGTGGGGGTTATTGCTTGAATTGAATCGACACTATATCGTTGAGCTTTGATAGATACGAAGAATGAAAAAATATGACAAATAAATACATATTTCAACAATCCACAACACAACCTTATGCGAATTATTCGGTTGTTTAAAATGGTTAGTACTATCATATTCCAGATAAGAGATTTTTTGGGTGATCGGATTATAAATGGAGTCTTATCTATATAAGTACATTTTAAAAACGTTAGAGGTAAAGAACCGGTGAATTTATTCTTTTTTTGAACTAAACACAAATTCATTATTTTCATTTAACCTTTAGCAGATACTTGAAGTTCAATAAAATAATGAATTGTCGGCAATCTCCACATATAGATTGTCTTCGAGAATTTCTTGAGGTATAGGTTCAACGATGTTCAAATCAAAACCGAGCACATAAACTTTGATTCGAGCAGGCCTTGGCTAACATGAACAATTAGACCTTATTAAACTTGCCATACATATCAACAACGTGCTGCAGTTAGGGTGATTCTCATCGACAGAATCAACCCTACACAATTCGTTGCAGATTCCGCAGAAAGATCTGGCGTCTTCCAAATAAACAGCCTAACTCAAAATGGTGTTGGAACTGATTCTAAGCCATGTACAGGGTGTTAATAAATAAACCGACCCCAGTTAAAATCTCGTTTTTCTTTAATTTTTTTATTCAAATTTCATTTTATATAGCTTCTTTTTAAGATTAAAAATGAAAATATTCCGCCCTGCTGTAATTCGAATGCATGAAAGAGGTGTGAGCAAGCATAAGATCGCCGAACTTCTTGGTATACCTCGCACAACAGTCATAGATGATATCCGCCGATATGAAGAAACAGAAAGGTACGAAGACCGACAAGGAAGAAGCCGAAAGAAGACAACAAGAAGAATATTCGGCGCGTCAAAGGAATGACTCAGCGAAACCCCACGATCAAAGCGAACTCGTCCAGAAGGTTGTCCAAGAAACTTGGAATAACCATGAACAAGGCGAACGAGACCCAAGAATTCTTGCGAGAACGGTATCCGGACTTCATTGCATTCAACGAATGGCCGCCGAGTTCACCGGACTTGAACCCTATGGATTACGTAGTGTGGAGCATTTTGGAGGAAAAAGCGTGCTCTAAGCCCCATCCGACAGTTGAAGCGTTGATCAAGGCATGGGATGAAATCAGCGTTGAAACATTGAGAAAGATCGTGGATGACTTTCCAAGGCGATTGAAGGCATGCGTCGATGCAGATGGTGGCCATTTTGAATAAATCTCTATTTATTGTTGTTTTAAAATAAAATTTGCAAAAAAAAGGTTCGGTTTAAGGGGGTCGGTTTATTTATTAACACCCTGTACAAATAAATGACATCCAAACTGAAAAATTCCCTGTAAGTGCGTCGTATACTTTTCATGTATGTAACTGAAGAGTGTTTATCTGCGTCCCTGTAACTGCACCCCAGTAACACCTCCCTGTAACTGCGCCCTGTAAAAAAGTCGCTGTAACTCCTTCCCACAGAATTTGGCCTTGTAAAATTCTTTGTAACTGGCATCCATCTGCCACAAATTGGAATATTTTAACTTTAGAGAATGGCAGATTTCAACAATTTTGTAATATGCTAGAAATTGAAAAGCAAAATTTTGGCATTCCGAAGCAAAAATATGGCAAAATGTAAACTTTTTAACACAAAAGCAATTTGTTTCAAAGATTTTTATGCGTTTAGGGTCGCCACAAATTTGTACAAATAGGGCCTCCACTAATTCAAATGGAAGCATGAATGAATTGTCTTGGAACAATTATCCTAATAAAAATATTATCCTATGGACAGTGGCGTAGTCAGACCCCCAACTACGGTGGGGGCACTTTTTCAAAAAAGGTCAAAATTAGGGGATAAACATCCAAATTTTTCCAAGAACGGGGGAGTGCACTTGCCTGGTCGCCCTCCTGTAGCTACGCCACTGCAATGGAAGAACCGTCCTAGAATCGATAGGGGTCATTCACAAATTACGTTTGCCAAAAACCTCGATTTTCGGACCACACATGGCCCGAAAAAAAAGAGGGAGACTGGCCCCTCTCCCAAAGGGGGAGGGGGGAGTCTCCCCTCCTAACCAATCCGGCAAAAAGGCCAAAAATAGGACCAACACAGCATTGGATCGGCCGGGTTTGTTCTTTTTTTCCCTTTTTGACCAAAATTTTCGAACAAATGTATGGGGGACTAAGGCAAATTTTGAAAATTTTAGGGACCCAACACCAGACTCCCCTCTCCCCTGTTTGTCCACCTATGTTTTGGACCCCCTCGTTTGCAACCATTAGATTTGGCCGATCCCCCCCCCGTTAGATTTCGTTAGAAAATCTCAAACATACTTTGTGAATGACCCCATAGACAAATAAAATTATTTTTTTATAGCGTCAAAATGGTCTGAATTGTTAATGAAACTCTATAAACTGTGAATCCTTTTGTTTCAAAATGAATAGCTTTGGTATCAACAACTTGAACTTCAACCAAGATAATTCATGCTTTGTCTGCAGCTGTAAAAATGGATTCCGGATTTTCAACTCGAACCCTTTGCGGCAGATTCATTGTGAAGAAAGTTGTGGTAGTGTTGGAAATGCCGAAATGTTATTCCGCTGTAATTACGTCGCTTTGGTTGGAAATGGTTCGAATCCACTTTTATTTCGGCACAAAGGTGAGGCTTTTTGAAGCAATTGAAAAATCAAAACGATTTTTAGTAGGATAAATAGTTTTTGCGCTTAAAAAGTATCTTTTTTGCGCTAAAAATATTTTTTGCACTCAAAATATTTTTTACGCTTAAAAATTACTTTTTGCGCTAACATATTTGTATGCTTAAAAAATTATTTCTGACTTCATTTACACTCTTTCTTGTTGCGGATATATTGTATAATTAGTCACAAATGTCGATTTTTTTCGACATTTTTGACTAATTATTCAATATATCCGCAACCAGAAAGAGTGTAAATGAAGCCAGAAATAATTTTTTAAGCATGCAAATATGTTAGCGCAAAAAATATTTATCCTTTTTAGTATTTGTTTGGGACTTAAACCAAAAGAAATCCATAATCGAACTCGAAATGAACTCCGATGTTTGTGGTGTCCGTTTACGACGCGATCGAATCATCGTCATTATGGAATCTCTTATCCACATCTTCAGTTTTAGTGATGTGCCAAAACCCTTGCATGTTATCGATACATTTGTGAACAAAGATGGCGTTTGTGCCCTGTCTTCATCGATGGAAAATTCTCTAGTGGCTTATCCTTCATCTGTTAGTATAGGCACGATAGAGGTCTTTGATCTTGGAAAGGAAGGTGGAAATGTAAAAAGAATAGCAGCTCATACACACAAGATTTGCGCGCTAACGTTTAATGCTTCAGGTATTTTAAATTTAAAAGTTTAATATTGAAAAATATAGGCGAATAAATTCATTTTTAGGAAACATTCTTGCTTCTGCTTCAGAAAAAGGAACTATAATCAGGCTGTTTGATATCCATACCATGAGTTTGCTTAAGGAATTTCGGCGTGGCTCAAAGCAGGCTAAAATATTTTGGTAGGCTGCCTTCCAAGAGCAGTGACATAACCAAGGGGGCCAGGTGCTCCGTTCTGGGCTGAAGGCCCGGAAAAATCATAAGGGTCGGGGAAAGGGGGAAGCTTTCCTTCTAAAATCTGAAAAAATGGAAAGTTTTTCCTAATGGTCCCCATTATGTTTTTGCCCGAAATTTTTGAAAATTTTTCGAAAAAAACAACGGGGACCAAGGTAAAAAAAATTCGTTTGAAAAAGTTCCCTTCCCATTCTTAGAGGCTGGCTACGCCACTGATGCCCCCTCCGAAATTTCTGGTTATGTCACTGTCCAAGAGACAAAAATATTTTGAAATTTTAGCCTAAACTTCTCGCCAGATTCGAATTTGATAGCAGCAGCCAGCAATCATTCAACTATTCATGTTTTTCAACTGTCACCTACCTCTACAAAGAAGAAAATCAAGTGTGTACTCAATTTTTCACCATTATTTTTATCTTTTTGTATAACCTTTTTTGATTTAAAATCAAACATTTTTAGGACGCTTCAAAAATACATTCAAGGAGATGTCAGCTTTTCCAAATTGCGTTTGACTCCATTCGAAAAGAATGACCTCGATTCTAATGTGATATGTCAATGTGCCTTTGATGCGAACTCCGAAAGCATAATAGGTACCTTTTTTACTTCACGATATTATTTGCGCTCTTATTCGTAATGCCCCCCCTGTGGACTAAAAATGTACATTTTGTTTCGAAGTCACGTCCTTGTATAGAAAAATTCGTCACAAATGGACAAATTTGTCAAAAATTCCTCAAAAATCGAAAAATTCATCAAAAATTGAAAAATTAATCAAAATTTAAAATTTGAAAAAAAATCGAAGAGTTCTTTATTTTGAAAATTTTTTCCATTAAAGATAGAACTCGGAAGAAATCGGATCAGGGTGAAGTCTCGTTCGGGAGCTCTTGGAGACTTATCGATCGGATCAGAAAATCTCCGAGCGCGATAGCGCTCGGTGCCCCCCCCCCCCCTCTCCCCCAGTTTATGTCATCTTATTCGAAATGCCCCTTGTGGGCACGCAGAAGGGATTCGGAATAAGTGCCATTATTTGTAACAGCCTTTATTTTTAGCCATATGCTCAGATGGAAGCTACTACAAATTTCAATTTGATAGAAATAATGGAAAATGTACACAACAAACCTACTGCCTATTTGCTGAGTTAAATAATTGAAGAGTTATATTGGGTTGATCAATAATTTTCCGTGCTTTTGTGCATTGCGTCGAATCTTTGCGAAATTGACTACCCCAGGGGTTTTTCTAGGTTAGGAATTTCCTGACCTAGAAAAAACCCCTCTCAGGAATCAATTTCGCAAAGATTCAACGCAACGTACAAAAAGAAACTATTGATAAACCCAATAGTTACTACATTTTTGAATTGTGATGCCATTTTTGTGATATTTTTATGATAATTTTTATGCTTGTCTGCACATTGATAAAAAAAGTGATATCCTTAAATATTAAACGCGCTATGTGCGTCTGTCTGTTTGTGTTATCTCCGTCACCTTAATTCCAATTCACGACCTATGCCAATCGATAGGGCTGATGAGAGAAGAAAAATGACACAAAAATCATGGGGGTACTTTTCAAGAAAATTTTTTGACTCATCATTTTTTAACGTAAACCTTATAAAGCAATATTATGATAACTAGTTAGAAGACCACATGGACGAGTAGCGAAGACAATCGGTTGTTAAAAATTTTAATTTCTCTCAGGTTCGATTCCCAGTAGGATCCAAAAAATTTTGCCTTTTTAAAAAATTTTTTGCCCAAAAAATTCGGGGCGAGGTGCAGCCGAATCGTACTTGGGTCAATATTGCAAACCGAGCTTCGTACTAACCTTATATTACTCGGAAAGAGCGCCTTATACTACTCGTAAAGAGTGCCTTATACTACTTGGAAAGAGCGCCGGAGGCGCTCGGTCCCAGTTTATTTCCAAAAATTTGCCAAGTTATGCAAAAAATTTTTTCCATGATTCAATTGTATATTTTTTGTCAAGCATTTTGTAATGAAATACTCAAAATTGTTGTTGTATTATAATTTTGGTTTTTCTCATTTCTTGAATGCATAATTGTAAAAATTCAATATCCTATTGTCCTATTGCGCACATTGGAAAGTGAAGTACGAATTTTGAACTTGCTTTTTTTCCACTTTTCTAGGTGCGCAATAGGCTCCTTATGCAGTGGCGCAAAGAAGGGGAGGAGAAGCTTCCCTTCTCCAGATCTAAAAAAATGAAAATTTTTCTTAATGATCCCATTTTCAGCTTACAGGGGGAAGCAAAAATCCTGACCCAGGCGGACAAAAGTCCTGACCTAGGCGGACAAAATTTCTGACATTGTCAAAAAGGCACTAGGCCTTTCCTTACCGTTACGGGTTTTTTCGAGGCGGCCTTTCATTACGGATGGTTATAACTTTTTAAGGACGTTGTTGATTTTAATACGGTAAAAGCACAGATAATCTCCAACGCCTA
>JAQGCO010000191.1:0-12812 GCA_034700925.1 Acrobeloides cf. buchneri Gr-Nem-00862
ATTCATATAATAAGTGGTCAAAAATTTAATAAAAAATCTCGGGTGCCATATGGCATATGTCGCCAAAAACGGGTTAATTCATGTATATTTTTAATTTTTTAAAGATTCTTTTTGTAAATGTTATTTTATTTTGTTTAAATATGCTAAGGAAACGTAAATTTTTTCGAACAAGGGTATATTTGTGGCAGAGATGTTTTGGGAATGGGAATTCCGGGAATGGTAATGGGAATTCCCAAAACTCCAACATCATGGTTGTATTTTTCGATTAAATTTTGAAAAATTTTTTTGAGCATAATGGTCTTCACATATGATTTTTTGAAAATTTTTAATAACTTTTTCAACAAAATTCTAAACATGTAAACAAAAATCTTTATTTTTTAACAGTAGCAATTATGGATAACAAATATAATAGAACAAAGGAAACAATAAAAACTAATCTGAGGCTAACGAAGTATCGCTGAAGTAAACATTCTCTTCGTCTTATAACAAATCAACTTCATCGAAAAGATTTATAAGGCTATCCGTCTCTTTGGCCAAGCAAGCTTGCTGCAATAGAATTCTTCCTATTGGGGTGACTCCATTTGCCTTGAAGGATGTTATTTCATCGTCTTTGGAGCCGTCAACTGCATTCGTTATTCCACAGACCTGATGATAAAGTCGACAATCTTCTGTTCATATTCATATTCTGCCGGTGGCTTCTGACAAACACAAAATTTGGTCGGCGTGCGCAAAGAAAAGTTATACCGGCTAAGAAATCTTTCAAGCCATCCACTTGCTCGCCTTAAATCAATGCATTAATCACAACCTTCATAAAAGTTAAATTACCTTAAAAACTATTTCTTCATTATCTTTATTCGTCAAAGCCGATGCCATTTTTTGGGCTTGAATTTGGATCAAGCGATGTGAAACTCGTAACGTCTTTTCTCTTTGACTTTTTACCCATTCAGCTAAGCGCTCATCAAATTCCTTGTCATGCAAGTGCCGACTTCCTCTGGATAACCTTCGCTTCAAGTTGGGCTTAAGTAAGGATTCACTGAAAATGGGCTGTCAAAAAAGTAGCAAAATAAAACACAAACATCAGTTACCTCATTTCCTTTTTTCTTTGTTCATCCAATATGTAATGCACTTTTTATCGACTTTGAAATGACTGCTAGCTGCTCTTTTTGAATTGGCTTTAACGTAGCTGATCGCTTCTAATTTTTCCTTTATGGTAATCCTCGTGCCTTTATAGCTTCAACCATTTATATTTTTCTTAAAATTTAAATTCATGATTTTAGTAGCAAACAAAAAATGAAATCAAAACAAAAAGAAAAGATGTTTAGGAATCGTTTAGAAATCGATTTTAAATCGTTCAGAAAGTTAGACTAGAAAATCGTTTATAAAAGGAAAATCGTTAGCGTTTTTCGTTTAAAATTCCGTAGCTCAAAAGTTATAACTAATCCTCCAAAACATACGAACATTACACGTTTTGATAAGAGGATAGCAATTTGAGGGGAGTTCTATTAGGAGGGGGTTATATTTTTTTGGTCCATCTCTAGAGGGGGTTCTATTAGGAGAGGGTTGTATTAGAGAAAATACGGTATTTAATTTCGTTGAGATTAGACAATATTACAAAATCTTACACAAAAAAATCCGATTACAGATGGCACATCACTAGAAAAAGATGCATTTGGCAAATATCTCAATACCGGATGATAAAAAACCTCGAATTTAAATAGATTCTAAAATGAATCTTTAAAAAATTAAAAATATACATGGATTGATAATAATTTTTGAAAAGATTATAAAAAAATTTAATTTCGAGTCATAAATATGTTATTTTTATGAAAAATAATCATCTATATCAGCGAAACTCGAAGCATTTCAAATAGTTGCGGCTGTGGTGTAGTGGTCAGAGTGACAAACTTTAGAGGATGCTATGCTGGGTTTGAGTTCCAGTTAGAGCTATAAATTTTTGCATTTTTCTGTTTTCATATCTCGTTCAAACTAAAGAAGCGACCGATAGTTTTTTGACCATCTTTTTCTACGAATTTTTAGCAATTTTTGAGCTATCGACGAAAGAAATTAAGTGGTTCATGTTGGGACCATCCCTTGTCAGTGGTAAGTGGCACCATACACGTTCCAAATGGAGTGAGTTCAATACTTGTTGGGTCGACTTGAAAAAAGTGGTGAATTTTTATAGAATCGACTACGAAATGCAAAAACAATTCGACTCCGGTGGGATTCGAACTTGGGCCTCCATTTTTAAAGTTTAGGAATTATCCACTAGGCCACGCGAACTGTAATTTGCGTAATTTTTTTTGAAAGTCCGAACGCCGTGTTTATAAAAATTCACCATTTTTTTCAAACCACCCCGCTGGGATCGAATTATCTACATTTAGAACGTTTATAGTGTGACTTACCACTGAGCCATGCTACTGGAGCTTTGTTAAACTGTTCTTGTGAAAAAGTCTATACCTTTTTTTATTTAGAAAATCCGTGCTGGTGATGTCATTAATATGGATGAAGCTATAGAACGAGTGATTATTTTTCACAGAGCTTGGTGGTTTCATTTTGGATTATCAGGAAAACTAAGAAAATAATATTCATAATACATAAATTTAGGACTTGCAATACATGACCCTAATTTACAACTAGTCATGCCAAAAGATCCTTCAACATTGTATCAAGGAAAAAAGTCCCTCTGCTTATACAATATCGAAAGGTCTCGACGTAGCATCAAAGGAAATGGCCGTAAACCCATGCAGCCTGAGTATGATATTAATGATAACTTTAATCAATTACATCTTCGAAGGGCATAAGACCCAATAATAGAGACGTTCTCTCTCTCATAATGTACAAATAGATTTATTATCATAATAGTCTTTGAGTACAATATACAAGAATAAGTCTAATCTATAAGTTGGGCTTAAGCAAGGATACATCTTCATAAGACCCAATAAAAGGGATGTTTTCTCCCTCATCGACTTTTATAGAGAGCCTAAATTTATTGTGATCTACATTCAAGGAAGATCGCCAACCTCTTCCTCCAGCTGGTCATTCTGTATGAAATTTTTAAAGGGGGGTGTAAAGTATAGTCGAGTAGAAAATTTTTTTGAATTTTTTTAACAAGTGACCCTTTAGGGGTAATTTTATGCGAAAAATCGATTGCGCGCATCGAAAAATTCTGAAAAAATTTTCCGGGGGTCAAAAAATGGAAAAAATTGCCTCAAAATTAGGGATTATAAGTTTTAACCCCAACAAAATCATTTTTAGGGGTAATTTTGTGCGAGGAATCGATTTTGCGCATCGAAAAATTCTGAAAAAATTTTTCAGGGGTCAAAAACCCCCCAAAAATAATTTTGTTGGGGTTAAAACTTACAACCCCTAATTTTGACGCTTTTTTTCAATTTTTTTACCCCTGAAAAATTTTTTCAGAATTTTTCGATGCGCGCAATCGATTTCTCGCACAAAATTACCCCTAAAAAGTCACTTGTTAAAAAAATTCAAAAAAATTTTCTACTCGACCATACTTTACACCCCCCCCCTTTAAGGATAAAAAAAGCAAAAAAATTTAACTTTTACGCCTAATTGCACCAGCCTATTTACTGACTTTTTTATACTAGTGGAAAATAAACATCAATTTATGTGTCCATTTTTTAAAAATTGCATAAAAAATACAACAAAACAAAAAGTTATTAATTTGTTTAAAAATTGGCCAATCGTTAATTTTATAACGCGGCTTCTTCAATCTCATGTATAGCTTTGGCGGGTCATAAATGATAGTTTCTTTTTCTTGAAGACAATATAAGTCTAAAAAAGAATACGTCATTTAGAAATAAGTGATGTGAGCATCAAGAACGTTTTTCTCTTATCAACTCTGAGTATTGTCTTTTTACGAAATATACAAGATTAACATCGAAGCAGTGTGACACTGTTAATTGAAATGTATAACTCATCAGTCGCTTTAGTCAAGGTCGCGTTAGTCAACCGGATCAAAGTAGGTGAACCGTTTGTTATAAAAAGATCGCACCATGTACTAATAATGTAGTTTAACGATCAGTTCAAGCACAACTTGATAGTTTAGTTTCGTATGAAAATGATTGCTAATAAGCGTATAATATTAGCCATTCTACTCAATTGCATAGTTTTACTTCAGGTAAGCTGTAACGATGGCCTCAACAACAGGATTTTTGTCAATATTGGCAATACCAATGGCATTTTTGGAATCTTTCTTGCAAACATGCTTAAAGAAATATTGAAAAATACAAGGAAATAAAAAACGGGTTGGGGTGATACAGGGGGTATGTCTAAAACTAGAGACATAATAAACTGGAACCGAAACCGGAACCGTATTTTAAAAAAAGTCGGATCCGAAAGGTTCCGGGGCCGATTGGAACCGAAACCAATTCACTCCTCGGAACCAAATCGGAAATGGCCTAGAACCGATAGAATCAAAACTGAATGAGTCCGGAACAGGGATGGAACGTAATACGAATTACGAAGTTACGAAATTACGGGTTTTTGGGCTATTTCGTAATTACGAATTTTTTGGAGTTCGTAGTTTTACGAATTACGAAATTCTTAAAAGGGGGAGTAAACTTTGCAGCAGCACTTCCGAAAAAAAATTGTTTTTTTGAATTTTTGCAAAAATGACATTTCTAGGGGTAATTTTATGCGAAAAATCGATTCCGCGCATTCCCGAAGCATGAAAACGCTTACACCCACTCCATTTCCCTGATTCAGGGAATGGAGTGGGTGTATTGAAGCGAAAATCAAACATTTTCTGATTTTTTGAGAAAGCCGTCGATTTTTAGTTTTTTCTAGGCGGGGAATCGATTGCGCGCACTCCCGAACCGTGAAAACGCTTCCTTGACCCTGATTCAGGGAAAAATCGGTGTATTGAAGCGAAAATCAATTTATTTACGTAAATACGTATCCCTTCCCTGAATCAGGGTCAAGGAAGCATTTTCACGGTTCGGGAGTGCGACAATCGATTCCCCCGCCTAGAAAAACCTAAGAATCGACGGTTTTCTCATAAAAATCCAAAATGTTTGATTTTCACTTCAATACACCCACCCCATTCCCTGAATCAAGGTCAAGGAAGCGTTTTCATGCTTCGGAAATGCGCGGAATCGATTTTTCGCATAATAATTTTTAGTTTGACCTGCTTTAAGTTTTTTTATCAAAAATCCTGATGGTCTTCTATTATGATTTTCACCAAAAATTTCAATTTTCACTAAAAAAATAGGTCATTTTTTCGCCAAGAATGCCCAAATTTTGGTAATTTTTCACAAAAAATCGAAATTTTTTGACATTTTCAAAATTAGTATTTTCAAAAAACTTTCCTTCGGTATTGGTTTTTTTTGTTTAAAAATATGGTTCTTCAATATAAAAACTATCGCCGCGCGTCGACCAAAAAAGTTGGCTCAAAAATTTTTCGGTCCTACTTATAAATTTTTTTACAAGTGAAAGTACAAGTGGTGACTTGTACTTGTAAATTTTTTTACAATTATAACTACAAGTACAAGAACCGGAAGAATAGGCTCATTATCGAATCTTTAAAAAAATCTTTATTTTAATTTTTAAATCTTTAATGATCTTTATTCTTGGGTATTTGATCTTTAAAATACACATTTCATATCGCAAGCCTGCATTGAAATGTGTTTTTTAGGGTCATAAAACTATTTCAGAGTTGCAACGTCAATGGATCTTCATGCACATACAATTCCAACTGTTGCAGTAATACTTGTTATAATGGGACTTGTTCGGTATACATTGAAATGAGATTTTTTAGAGGCATCAAATTATTTCAGGATTGCTTCATCGATGGAACTTTTTGCGCAACTGGATCATACTGTTGCAGTAAGACTTGTTATAATGGGATTTGTTCGGTATGCATTGAAATGAGATTTTTTAGAGGCATCAAATTATTTCAGGGTTTGCAGGGTTGCTACATCGATGGAGCTTCTTGCACAACTGGATTCGACTGTTGCAGTAATACTTGTAATAATAATGGAATTTGTTCGGTATACATTGAAATGAGATTTTTTAGAGGCATCAAATTATTTCAGGGTTGCTACACCAATGGATATCTTTGTACACACGATTCCGACTGTTGCAGTAATAGTTGTGATAACGTTTGTTTGGTATACATTGAAATGAGATTGTTTAGAGGCATCAAATTATTTCAGGGTTGCTACAGCGGTGGAATTTCTTGCACAGACAATTCCGACTGTTGCAGTAATACTTGTTATAATGGGAGTTGTACGGTAAACATTGAAATGAGATTTTCATAAAGCTATTTCAGACTTGCATCGACAATGGAAAGTCTTGCACATACAATTCCGACTGTTGCAGTAATATTTGTAGTAATCTGACTTGTTCGGTATACATTGAAATTAGATTTTCATAAAACTATTTCAGAATTGCATTCGCAATGGAAATTCTTGCATATACGATTCCGACTGTTGCGGTGATGATTGTTATCTTGGGATTTGTTCGGTATACATTGAAATGAGATTTTTTAGAGGCATCAAATTATTTCAGGGTTGCTACCTCAATGAAAATTCTTGCACAAAAGGATCTGACTGTTGCAGCAAACTTTGTTTTAATGGGTATTGTCAATGAAAGGAAATGATGATAATTCAAACTTGTTTTTTTTAATGAAAATTTCAAAAAATGTTGGCCAAATTACCTTGGTCTCCCAAGCTGTTTTTTTCGAAAAAAATTTAAGTCAAAAAGAGCGATTTTTGATAAAAAAAATTACCAAAAATTCCAAAACAACATCAAAGGAAGAAGGAAGGGTGTTGTAGGAAATTTGTAAAAGTAAGACTGCGCCGAACAGAGCACCAAATGGGGCGCCGAACACGCCAAAGGGTCCCAATTAGGCTTAGGCCTAAGCCTAAGTATAGGCCTAAGCCTAGGCCTAATTGGAATCCTTTGGCGTGTTCGGAGCCCCGTTTGGTGCTCCGTTCAGTGCAGTCGTACTTTTAAAAATTGCCTGTTGTAGTGGCAACTACAAGCAATTTGAATTGAAGCGAACATCAACGCGAAAACCCTGAATTCAATACTTTGAAAAATGTTATTTGATTTGAAATGTTTTATCGATATGAAATTGTGTTTGAGTTTTGACTTAATTATTTTGTGTTTTTTATTTTATTGTGCGAATATTATTCATTCTAAAATTATTCTTTCTTTTCAGGGTAATATTCGCACTGCCATTTATTTATTATTCTTGTTGCCTATCTTATAACTTTTGACCCTGTTCAAATTTTTCGATAAAATTTTTTATTTTTCATGTGAAAGTAAATGTTAGGTTTAGTCGGGACTTGAATCCGACATTGGTTTCTAAAAAGCTCGAGCGCTTATCACTACACTATACGAACAATAACATCAAGTCACAATTTCGACTTATCAATAACAGTATTTCACTCTTTTTTGAAAATTTGATTTACTTATTTAAATGTTTCATGGATTAACAAGGCATGGCATCATTAATTTAAAAATTTTGATATTTTTGATTTTGCAACTTTGTTCCGTGATTGGAAGCCATCAGAGCGTTGTCATTGTGGCAGACATGGATTTATGAAATGTGCCCATTGTGATCGGGTTTTTTTGCTTTTCTCATTCAATAGATGCTATTCATATCGATTGCCAAGATTAATAAATATCGAAATTTTTTAAATTAATGATTTTGAAAGTCATTTCAAATCAAAAATCGGGCAGCCAAAAACTCAAATCCTTGTGCGTAGCTCTCATACCCCGATTTTATCTGTATTTTTTGAATTTTCCAACCTGTCTAAAATACCACAGATTTATCAGATTTGTTCGAAATCACGCTATAACTGTTCTCTGTGTTGAAATACATTGGTTTTCGTCTCGACGCTATCGAGACACTCGCCGTAACAATTTGTACGCTCATAATCTTGCAATAAAAGTTGCCTAAATTACAATAAAATCGTGTGTATTGAAACGTTTTGCTGTTTTGCCAATCGTTTCAATACATACGATTTTATTACAGAATCAGGGTTGTCGAGACACGACAAATCGTCTCGACGATTGCCAGAGTTGAACAAATTTACGGAAACGGTAACGGAAATATTTCCGGAAACTGTAACGGAAACGATTGAATCAGGGACTTCGTAAAACCATGTAAGAGCGTTGTGATCGGTTACAACGCTCATGTAAGAGCTCAACTTCGAATAGTTTTTAAAGCATGTTGAAATAATTTTTTTAAAGCGCGCGCTTTTTTACAAATTCAAACGTCCAATTTTACAAATTCCCAACTTTCAAATTCTAAATTTTTTAACTCACCAAAAAAAGAAAATTTACAAAAACACAATTTTTAGATTATTCATTATAGAAGCAAAATTCTATGATCAGCTTAAGAAATTCACCGAAAGCAAGAAAACAGTTTCCATTACACCAAAGAGATGATATGAAGCGGTTGTCTACGATCCAGAAATGTACTGAATCGAAGCCGGAGAAACTCTCGCAAAGTGAAAGTAACATCCTGCGCCGCTACTCATTGCGAATCGAGAACATAGTTCCTATGCTCTACTATCAAGGAGATACGGTCAATGAAAAACCACACAGAGTTGACTCTGATTCAGGGAAGAAGTGGGTGCATTGAAGCGAAAATCGCCTAAATATGGGGCAGGGTCATTTTTCATGCTTTGAAAATGCGCGCAAATCTTTCTTTGCATAAAATTAGCCCCTAGAACTTTGCATCAAAACGATCAAAACTCATAGGAAATCCGTTTCATATGGGTTATTTAAGCCCACTTTGTATATAGGGCATAAGCACTGCATGTGTACTACCGGAGAAGAACAATTGTTCTTGCCGAAGACAGAATATGTTGTGCAATAGCCAATGCCATTACAGTAACTCTTGCCAGAACAAGTGATAAATTACTTTTGTTTGCCCTTTTGTTTATAGTGATAGTTTTTATTGTTATTAATTGGTTTATTTTTATGCTTATCGATATTAGGTTATTGAAACAATAAAGCAATAATTAGTGAGAAAAATTTTAAAAATGATTCACTCAGAATCGGATACCCAATACTGAATATTCAGGATCGGGTACTCGATAGTGAGAATTTAATATCAGACGTCCGCTTTTGAATCGACCCTTCGCGGGCATCCGATGCTGAATATTCAAAATCGGAATTCCAATATTCAATAAAGTCAGCTTGGGTGTGTAGCATACCTGGATGTACGAACCCACCGGAGGCGAGAGAATCCACTGCGAGTACGCATACAGAAACGGGCTAAATTCGTTGGAGACTTTTCAGCACTGATATTTCACTGAACTATATAAATTGATGCTATCTGAAAATTCCATCAGCAAGATCAAAAATAGAATCGTGTTTGGAATAATCGTGCTGTATTTTAGATTCTGTTTGGCTAATCCTACCTTTCTCGATCTTATTGGGTTTATTTATTGATAACATTGTTGCACTCTATCAGGCCATATCTGTGTTTTTAAATTCAATTACATTGTTGGCATTTAATCCTAAAATATCTTTGTTCATGTGAAATTTGTTGAATTAATTAAAGTTCATATTTTTCCTAGTGCATGTGTATTTTCTCTGCGTGACCTTAAACGTTACCTTTTTTAATCTCAACATTTTTTTATCATCTGTGATATTTTTTATGTGATTTGTTTATTTTCTATTTTTATATCTCAAAAATGGTGAAAAATAACGCCTTGATATTTTTTTGCCATTAACCCTATTTTTTCCCACTTTCACCACCGTTTTCGAATAATTGTTTTCGAATAATCTAATCATTGATACATGAATATGTTGGTAATTTGTACTAAGAATTCTGCAAATAAACATTTTCACTAATTCTTTACGCAACACTGAAAATGTAATTATCAGAACAGTGAGAAAGTAGAAGCCGTTATTTATGATTTTTGAGTTAAAGCTAACCGAGTGTCATTAGAGGGCCTCAAAAGCTTCCCAAATTATAGCTGATGGTTCATTATAATGATGGCCACATTATGAAAGATCCCCCCTAAATCGGGGGTGGTGCGCGCAATGCGCAAAAAAATTTGAGGGGCGCCCAAAATTTTAGTATGGCAAAGGGAAGGGGAACTGGACCAAAAACACGAATTGAATTCGTGTTTTTAAAGGGGGTATTTTTTAGGGTCTAATCTCTGAAAAAAATTTTTTCCTTCTTTTTTTATAAAAACATCACTTTTAGGGGTAATTTTACATGGAGAATCGATTGCGCATATTCCCGAACCCTGAAAATGCATGCCTGACCCTAATTCAGGGAAGGGATATTGAAGCGAAAATCAAAAAAATTCGGTTTTTTACCAGGAAAACGTCGTTTCTAGGATAATTTTATGCGGGGAATCGATTGCGCGTATTCCCGAACCATGAAAATGCAGTCTGACCCTGATTTAGGGAAGGGGTTGAGGATATTGAAGCGAAAATCAAAAAAAATTTTTTTCGAATTTTTATTTATTTTCGCTTCAATATCCCCAATCCCTTCCCTGAATCAGGGTCAGATATGCATTTTCAGGGTTCAGGAATACGCACAATCGATTCTCCATGCCAAATCACCCCCAAAAGTGATGTTTTTATAAAAAAAGAAGGAAAAAATTTTTTTCGGAGATTAGAGTCTAAAAAATACCCCCCCCCTTTAAGTGTTTTTCATACCAAAATACGAATTGGGTCCCTAATTTTTTCAATACGACTAATTGGAGGGGGTAGTTCCCCTTTGCCCACGTATGGGTATGATACAAAGTGATATAAAAACCAAACGGTACGCAGCACCAAGAGGCTGCATGAAATAAAATCTATGATTTTGTGTTAACTTTAATAACTGTGAAAATAAATAAAGTTATGAAATTTTTTCCGAGTTTACGGGAATCTTCTACTAGGGCTCTTGTAAAATTTTTGCATGGGGATAAGGTAGAAAGTAGCTTGTAGCCAGACAAAAACATAACTCGTGCAATATAATCTTTATTTATTTTTATATTTTAATAAGTTTACAGCATGATAGAGAGTAAAAAGGAAGAGAAAAAGCGCCTGGATAAAGTACATAAAAAATGTTTCTTAAAGGGGGTGTCGTTTGAGGCCCTATCTCCGAAAAAAATTTTTCTCCAAATTGACTGATTTTTGGTACTCGGGGGTTTTCGGACAAGAGAAATCGATTGGCGCAAGTTTCGAGTTTCGAAAAAATTTTCATGACCCCTTAAATTTTTGAGCAAAATTCAATTTTAGAGAAAAAAAATCCGAATTTTTGAAAATCAATAAAAAAATTTAGAGGGTCAAGAAAATTTTTCGGAACTCGGGACTTGCGTCAATCGATTTCTCGTGTCCGAAAACCCCCGTGTGCCAAAAATCAGCCAATTTGGAGTCTTAATATTTACGAATAAAGATTATTTGTAAAATTATACTCCTCTAAAACCTCAGATGTTTATTGATATCTAATTTTTATGAATAGAAATCACTTGAACGTCAGGAAGTATTTTTCTTTTAATTAAATAGAAAGGTTTTATTAAAACCTCTCGGTAACATGGTGTTACAAGCAACATCATCAACGTGTTTATTGTTGAATGCAGAGAAGAGATCTCAAAGCCAATCCAACTTATGGCTAAAAAAGAATAATTATACAGAGCTCGGAAAACCGAAAAAAATCGTTCGGTTTCGGTCAACTTTTTTCTTTTCGTTTCAGTTTCGGTCGACTTTTATCGGTTTGTTCGGCTTTTTAACAAAATTTTATCATAAAAAATTGAATTTTTGCGGCAAAAAATGACTAAAAAATAGCCTTTTTTTTACTAAAATTTCTATTTTATCGAATTAATAAAGCAACCCCTCCTTATAATTACAACAAATTTTGCCTATCATTCCAAACAGTCTCTTAGGACTGTTTACCCATTGATTTTTATACCGTAAACTTTTATCTTTTGGCTGAAAAGCCCTATAAAAATAAAATTTAAAAATTACTATTCGCAAATTCAAAATTTACAACAGCCATAAGCGATATTGAGATAAATGGCAAAACTAAAGAACATGTCGGAACAAGAACCTAGAAATAAGTTTTAGAAGATCATTTGGTACTACTAAAGATTAGCGACCGCATTGAACGTGAATTTTTTCGAAAAAATTTTTTCTCGATTTCTTTTCTGAAAATGACCCCTATGGGGGTAATTTTACACGAGGAATCCGATTTTTGCATTCCCGAAGCTCAAAAACACTTTCTTGAATCATAAAAATGCATCCCTGTGTGGTCGTACATCTTATTTTTTATTGCTCCCACATTTCAAAAATTCGCCAAAAATCGAGCTTAAATCCGTTTCCATCGACCGATAGCTCAATCGAACGCCTAATCATCGGATTTTTTTTAGAAAACAAAATTATTGGAAAAAATTTTTTCGGTTTTTTTGCGAATTTTTGAAATGTGAGAGCAATTAAAAAACCGTGATTTTCACTATTTTTGGGCATAAAAATCGAAAATAAATTTTTTTCAATAATTTTGTTTTCTAAAAAAAATCCTGTGATTAGGGCGTTCGATTGAGCTATCGGACCATGGAAACGGATTTAAACTCGATTTTTGTCGAATTTTTGAAATGTGGGAGCAGTAAAAAAACAACCTGTACAACCATGCAGGGATGCCTTTTTATGGTTCAAGGAAGCGTTTTTGAGCTTCGAGAATGCAAACATCGGATTCCTCGTGTAAAATTACCCCCAAGCCCAACTTTGATAGTTGGGCATGAATTCAGGTCTCTACTTATTTACAGGGTGCGTCAAAATTATCCGGATTTTTTGAATTTTCTCATTTTTTCAACAATATTTATTCAAAACATAACAAT
>JAQGCO010000192.1:0-12758 GCA_034700925.1 Acrobeloides cf. buchneri Gr-Nem-00862
TTCGAAAATTTTTGAAAAATGTTAAAAATTGAGTCAAAAGTCGATTTTGAGCTCAAAATAGGGTAAAAACTGATTTTAAAGTAAAAAATTGGCTCTTATATAATTTTTACAAATTTTAGTCTAAAATTGGGGAGGGGACACTTCAAAAAATGTCTGGTGGGTGGTTGGGTGCCAAATTTCCCTTGGTGGGTGGGTGATGGGGGTGGACCGTCCCCCCCCTCTACTGGATATGTATGTTCCCAATAGTTCCTTTCTTTTTTTTATCCATTTTATTAACAACTACTTTAGGAGACTTCAAAGCCTTACGATTCGAAGAAAAATGTCTGGATTCCCGATGCCGAAGAAGGCTATGTTGCGGGTCAAATCGTCTCGAAGAAAGGTGATACAGTTACTGTCACTATTGACTCAACCGGTGCAGAGGTACACCTTTTACACACTTTTCTAAAGCTTATCTCTTGTTTAGAAAACGCTCAAAAAGGACTTGGTCCAAGAAGTGAACCCTCCAAAATTCGAAAAGACCGAAGATATGTCCAACTTGACTTTCTTGAACGATGCTTCCGTCTTGCACAATCTCCGCTCTCGCTATAGTGCTATGTTAATCTATGTAAGTCGAAAGTATAGATGCCTCCAGGCCCGTACGAGCCCCAAAAATTTCGAAATTTTGTCAAAAATTTGAATATTGGGAAAAAATTGAATTTTTGTTTAAAAAAATCGAATTTTGTTGAAAAAATTTACACTTCAGCCCCCTCTGAAATTTTTTTGAGACCCTTATGTTTTTTTCTGCCTTCGGTCGAGTTTGCTGATGCCCCGGACCTGGATGCCTCTATGAAGCCTTTTTTTAGACGTATTCGGGCTTGTTCTGTGTCGTGATCAACCCTTACAAACGTCTTCCGATCTACACCGACTCCGTGGCCCGTATGTTCATGGGAAAGCGTCGTAACGAAATGCCGCCCCACTTGTTCGCCGTCTCCGACGAGGCGTACCGAAACATGCTTCAAAACAGGGAAAATCAATCCATGCTTATTACCGGCGAATCTGGTGCCGGTAAAACCGAGAACACCAAAAAGGTCATTGCGTATTTCGCCGCCGTCGGCGCTAGTCAAGCCGAAGCGGCTGAAGCGGCGGCAGCCAAGAAGGAGAAGAAAGAGACTCCAAAGGAAAAACGAGTCACTCTAGAAGACCAAATCGTGCGCACGAATCCCGTGCTTGAAGCATTTGGTAACGCTAAAACCGTGCGTAACAACAACTCGTCGCGTTTCGGCAAATTCATCCGAATCATGTTCAACAAGATTGGAAAAGTCGCCTCTTGCGACATTGACCATTGTATGCATCAATTTATATAATTTTTTTGATATAGTCTGTTTCAGCTCTAACTATAAAAAAAGCTGAACTCAAAATCCGAAGTCGGCATTCCGTCCGATCTGGCAAGTTAAGCAACGTTGAGCCCGCAGGTTCGATCCCACTAGGGCAAAAATTTTGACCTACAAAAAACTTTTCTTAGAGCAAAAAATTTTTGCTCCATTCTTTGTAAGGAAAGTTTTTTTGTATATCGAAAATTTCGCCCTAGTGGGATCGAACCTGCAGGCCCAACGTTGCTTAACTTGCCAGATCGGGCGGGATGACGACTTCGGACTTTGAATTTTGGGTCCAGCTTTTTATAGTTGGGGCTGAAACGAACTATTGACTGTTTCATCGAGAGAGAAAAAAGCGCTGCCCACGTGGCCAAATGGCTAGAACTCTGGACATGATTATTATTGACTCTTATAGGCACTGGTTCGAATCCCACCAGAGGCGAAATCTTTTTTTAGCGAATTATAAAAAGTGGTTAAAGTAAACCCCCCTTAAAAAAGCATGAAAAATTTTTTTAAGGAAGGTTTGCTTTAACCACTTTTTATGATTCGCTAAAAAAAGATTTTGCCCCTGGTGGGATTCGAACCAGCGCCTATAAAGAGGCAATGATAATCATGTCCAGCTTTCTAGCCATTTGGCCACATGGGCAGCGCTTTTTTCTCTCTCGCTGAAACAGACTATATTTATGACTATTTTTTAGATTTGCTCGAGAAATCTCGTGTCATTCGTCAAGCTCCAGGCGAGCGTTGCTACCACATTTTCTACCAAATCTTCTCGGGACACCGACCGGACCTCTTGGAGATTTTGAAGCTACATCGACCACTCAAAGAGTACTGGTATGTTGCTCAAGCCGAATTGACCATTGTAAGCATTTTACAATTGTACCCCATCAACCAACATTTGGAACTATTGTGGATCAAGGGGGCGGGGTCACCCCAGGGTCAAAAATTGAAAATTTTTTTTAAATGACATATTTAGGCGTAATTTTATGCAAAAATCGAATTTTTGTAAAAACTCGATTTTTATGCAAAATTCGAATTTTGACAAAAAATCGAATTTTGGCCAAAATTGAATTTGATTTTTCGCATAAAATTACCCCTAAATATGTCATTTTTTAAAATTTTAGTAAAATTTTTTTTCGATTTTCGACCCTGTGGTGTCCCCCCTGATTCACAATATCTCCAACATTTTGCTTGAATAGGACGGAGTTGACGACAAAGAAGAATTCGGAATGACCGAAGAGTCGTTCGACATTCTCTTGTTCTCAGAGAAAGAGAAGATGGACTGCTACCGCATCATTTCTTCAATCATGCACATGGGTATCATGAAGTTCAAGCAACGCCCACGTGAAGAGCAAGCCGAGCCCGATGAGGACCCCGAAACCGAGCCAGCACGCGCAGCTGAAATGTTCGGCGTTGATTTGGATCCATTCTTGAATGCCTTCGTGAAGCCAAGAGTTCGCGTCGGTAACGAATGGGTGTCTAAAGGCCAGAATGTCGATCAAGTAAAGAGCTATAGTCGAAAATTTGTTTTTTGGCTACCACGGAACTTTTTCTTGATTCAAGCAACGTGTACATTGAAACGAAAAGAAATGTGGATCCTTATATAGCTTTTTTGATGCATCCCTGTGTGGTCGTATGGTGGGAGAATCAGGATTAGTACTAAAAAAATTGAAAATTTCATTAAAAATTGAAAAATTCGTCAAAAATTTGAAGTACTAACTAATCCTGATTTTTCCGCCAACACGACCACGCAGGGATGCATAAAAAGCTATATCCACGTTTCTTTTCGTTTCAATGTACACGTTGCCTGATTCAAGAAAAAGGGTTTCTGTGGTAGCCAAAAAAATTTTCTACTATATATTCTTGCTATGTGCTAATTGATGAGCTCAACTTTTAGGTTTCATGGGCTATGGGAGCCATGTCGAAGGCGTTGTACGCTCGTATGTTCAAATGGCTTGTCTACAAGTGTAACATTACGCTCGATCAAAAGGGGCTGACTCGTGATTACTTCATCGGTGTGCTCGATATCGCCGGTTTCGAAATTTTCGATGTAAGGCTATTCAATAGAGATCGGAAAAAAGTGGAACAACCAAAATTTTGCCCAAAATTTGGGTCGAAATTAATTCGATTTTTGTCAAAAATTCGATTTTTTTTGTTGCAAAATTTACAAAATATTTTGAGCAAATTTTGGTTTTGTCCGATCTCTACTATTCAATCATGTTATATTAATTTTCTTTAATTGTTAGCTGAACAGTTTTGAACAGCTCTGGATCAACTTTGTCAATGAGAAGCTTCAGCAATTCTTCAACCATCACATGTTCGTTTTGGAACAGGAAGAGTACGCTCGAGAGGGTATTGAATGGGTCTTCATCGATTTCGGTCTTGACTTGCAAGCTTGTATTGAGCTCATTGAAAAGGTTTGTTATATGCTATATATGTTACAGGAAATTCTGTTTTTCTAGCCTCTCGGTATTATTTCAATGCTTGATGAAGAATGTATCGTCCCGAAAGCTACTGATTTGACTTTGGTCAACAAGCTAGTCGAACAACATTTGGGAAAGCACCCGAATTTCGAGAAACCCAAACCACCCAAGGGCAAACAAGCTGAGGCTCACATCGCCATGAAGCATTATGCCGGCACTGTGCGCTACAACTGCATCAACTGGTTGGAAAAGAACAAAGATCCCCTCAACGACACTGTTGTTCAAGTCATGAAGGGCTCCAAGACCAACGAACTCTTGCTTCATGTTTGGTCCGACTATGTTACCCAACAAGAAGCCGCTGAGGCGGCCAAGAGCGGTGGTGGTGGCAAGAAGGGAGGCAAATCTGGATCGGTACGTTAACAAAAACTAATGTATGGTCAACCATCATAATTTCTAGTTCATGACTGTTAGTATGATCTACCGTGAGTCTCTCAACAACCTGATGAACATGTTGAACCGTACCCATCCTCATTTCATTCGTTGGTAAGAAATACGGAGACGTGTGTCGATTGAATCAAAATCGTAAAAAAACGTAAATGCCTGTTGACACAATCGGAAATGGACGCAAATATCGGATGACGCATTCAAAAATTGACGCAACTGCCTGTTGACGCAAATAATTTTGACGCAATCGACACGTCTTCGAAATACAACTGCCTTAACGGTATTTTAAAATTACCATTTTTAGCATTATCCCGAATGAAAAGAAACAATCTGGCCTTATCGATGCCGCCTTGGTCATGAATCAACTGACTTGCAACGGTGTGCTTGAAGGTATCCGTATTTGCCGCAAAGGATTCCCCAACAGAATGCTCCACCCTGACTTCACCCAGCGTTACGCTATCCTTGCTTCCCAAGAAGCCCGCTCGAGCGAGGACCCCAAAGCTTGTGCCGAGAAAATCCTTCTCCGCTTGGTCAAGGACAAAAAACTCGACATGGAGAATTTCCGTATTGGACACACCAAAGTCTTCTTCAAGGCTGGTATTGTTGCCCATGTTGAGGATCTTCGTGATGAGAAACTCAACGCAATTATCACTTCGTTCCAGTGCCGTATCCACTGGTACAATGCTCAATGGGATGCGTTCCGAAGACAGAAACAACTCAACTCGTACATCACTTTACAAAAGAACATCCGTTCTTGGCAGGTGCTTCGTACTTGGGACTGGTACCGACTCTATGGTATCCTCAAGCCGCAACTCAAATCCGGAAAATGGGCTGAAGAAATGGAACGCCTTAGTAAGGAAGCCAAAGAACTCGAAGAGAACCTTGCTAAGGAAGAAGCAGCGAGAAAGCTCATCGAAGCCGAGCACAAGAAACTCTCGGAGGAAAGACAAAAACTCCTTGAAGAGCTTCAAATGAGCATGGCTGGCTCGGCGCAAGTCGAGCAAAAGTTGAATGCCATCAACGCCGCAAGAATGGAGCTTGAACGAAGTTTGAGTGACCAAAAGGATAAACTTTCGGAGCAACAACAACGCGGCGAAGAAGAAAACACCAAGCTTCGGCGAGCACAAAAAGACAAAGATAATCTGAACAACCAGATCGGCGGCTTGAATGACAACTTGAAAAAGTTGGAAGATGACAAGAAAGCCAAGGAAGATCGAATTCGTCAATTGCAAGATGATATGACCAAACAAGATGAGGCAATCGCCCAATCTAACCGGGAAAAGAAACGCAATGAGGAGGAAAATAGAAAGTTGGCGGAGAATCTTCAGGCTGAAGAAGAGAAGAATGCTCAAGCTTCACGGTAATACTAAATCGTACTGCACACACCAGTTTGGTGAATGAGGGTTTTCGTTTCAATAAACCAAAACAGTACAAAAAATCAGCCGATTTGGAATTTTTCGATTTTTTCACTAAGGGGTAAAAATTGAAACTTTTTTCACCAAATTTCACAAAAGTGGTGTCAAACGTCTTAGAATTTTGCCCCGGTCACGATGACGTATCGTGTGAAGGGTTTTTGGATCGCACCTCCAAAAGTTAGTCCGCACATACTCACACAAACTAGTTTCATCTGAAAGGCCTAGGCTTGGACTTGGACTTTTTATAAGAAAAAATTTTTTAGACTCAAGCTCAAGTTGGAGCGTGAGATCGAGGACATTGAAGACTCGCTAGACCGTGAACGCCGTCATCGCTCCGAGGTCGAAAAGGCCAAGAAGAAGCTCGAAGCTGATCTTACCAACACTCAAGAACAAATCGACGAAATCAATCGTCGCAAGGCTGAAATCGAAGGAAGACTGTCAAAGGTCGATGAAGATCTTCGTGGCATGAGTGCTCGCCTGGAAGAAGAGCAAGGTGTTGCTTCGAAAACCTCACGTCAGCTTAAGGATCAACACGATCGAATGTAATCAATTGTACTTTTTACAAAATTCGAATTTTTGGCAAAAAATCGATTTTTTTGCCAAAATTCGAATTTTGCATAAAAAATCGAATTTTTTACAAAAAATCGATTTTTTTATACAAAATTCGAATTTTTGTCAAATTTATTTAAAATTTTAGCCGCGATCTCGAGGAAGAACTTGAGCATGAAAGACAAGCTCGTGCCAAGAGCGATAAGACTAAAGGCTCCATTCAAGCCGCACTCGATGAAATCAATGATAGTTTGGATGAGGAGAGTGGCAAAACCACGGCTCAAATCGAACTCAACAAGAAGAAAGACCTTGAAATTATGCGTCTTCGTCAAGACCTTGAAGAGGCTAACCAAGGCCATGAATCCCAACACGCACTTATGCGCAAGACGAACACCGATAACGTTGCCGAATTGACCGAAAAGCTTGAAAATGTACAAAAAAGCAAGGCGAAAGTTGAGAAGGACAAGGAGACCATCCGCCGCCAACTCGATGAGGCAAATAGCCAGGTGAACGAAGAGGCTAAAAACAAGGCTGAACAAGAGCGCTTGTCTAAGCTCTATGAAGCTCAAGTAGCTGAACTTCAAGCTAAATGCGATGAGCAGCATCGATCGCTCCAAGATCTTTCTGCCACCAAGAGCCGGCTCCAAGGCGAGAACAATGACATGGAGCACCAGATTGTTGACTTCGAAACCTCGCTTACTCAACTCAGTAAGCGTAAGGCGCAAATCTTAGCTCAATTGGAGGATGCGAAACGAACTGCCGATGAAGAACATCAAGAAAGACAAGCGTTGAGTGCTACCACGAAGAATCTTCAACATGAAGTTGAGCAATTGCATGGATCGATCGAAGACGAGATGCAACAAAAAGAAGATATTCTCAAACAGCTCAGTCGTGCCAACGCTGAAGCCCAACAATGGAAAGCGCGATTCGACGCCGAGGGCCTTGTGCAAGCCGATGAATTCCATGATGAGAAACGCCGTCGTAACAACAAGAAATTTGAACTCCAAGACGCATTGAACGATGTTAACACGAAGATTTTGACAGTTGAAAAGGCGAATGCCCGGTTGGTGGTCGATGCCGAAGATGGCCGCGCCGATGTTGAACGCAATCGTGCTATCATCAACCAGTTGGAGAAGAAACAAACCTCATTCGATAAGATTATTGATGACTGGAAAAGACAGTGTGACGACTTGCACGGAGATATCGAAAAGGCACAACAAGAAGCTCGAAGATACGCTTCGGAAGTCTACATGCTACAGACTGCGTCGACCTCGTTGGGAGAACAAATGGACGACTTGCGACGTGAAAACAAGAGCCTCAACAATGAACTCAAGGACCTCAACGAATCGATGAGCTCGGGGAGCCGCAACGTTCAAGAAATTGCCAAGAAAGTGCGAATGCTCGAGTTGGAAAAAGAAGAATTGCAACACGCGCTAGATGAAGCGGAATCTGCATTAGAAGTAGAAGAGAGCAAGGTGTTGCGGGTGCAGAATGATGTCCAACAAATTCGATCGGAAATCGATAGAAGAATACAAGAGAAAGAGGAAGATTTCGAAAATACGTTGAAGAACCACCAACGCTGTGTCGAATCCATTCAGACTTCGCTCGAAAACGAAGTTAAGGGCAAGAACACCTTGTTGCAGGTGAAGAAGAAGCTTGAGGGAGATATCAATGAGCTCGAGTTGGCACTTGATATGGCTAACAAGGTAATTTTTTGTTCTACTAAGGATTAGAGAGCCCACTATGCGTGAATTTTTGGGGCTCGCTAATCAGTAGTATCTAATTTTTTAATTTCCATTTCATAAAATATAAAAAATTTGTTAGACCAACGTGGATGCTCAGAAAAATATCAAGAAGTTTATTGCTCAAATCCAAGAATTGCAAGTGCAAGTTGAAGAAGAGCAACGAAAACGTGAAGAGTTCCGTGAAAACTACCTCATGGCAGAAAAGAAACTCAGCATCATTTTGGCCGAAAAAGACGACCTTTTGGTGAACCGAGAACAGCTCGAGCAGCAAAAGGCTCGCGTCGAAAGCGAAGTCAGTGACCAGCGTACGCAGAAACTCGAATTGAGTGCTGATAATTCGGCACTTAATGCATTGAGACGCACTATTGAAAATGATCTTCTCTTGACCAAGGTAAGCTATATATATACAGTCATCCCTCGATATAGTGACACCCCAGGGGAGGGGGTGTCACTATATCGAGGCATGACTTTAAGTTTCTCATCCAACAAACCAGATTTTATGCGTCATCTCTCGATATACCAGATTTTATGCGTCATCCCTCGGTATAGTGACACCCCCAGGGGAAGGGGTGTCACTATATCGAGGGATGACTCTTTATCCAACAAACCCGATTTTATGCTCTTTTTATTCGTAAAAACATTGCCAAAATTTAATAAGGTAAATAACAAAAATACAATTAACAAGGTACTTTATTAAATATCGCGCTGGATGACTTGTTCTTGGACAATCTGGATTTAAAACTTCTCTCGGATTTTCGTTTCAATGTCCAATTTTACTCTCACGATTAGGCATCTTCATCGAATTCCTCTTCTTCACATTCAGACGGCTCTTGAGTACCAACAATTTTCATTTAAAAGGCTAAAAATGACCCCAAAAAATGATTTTGTGCAAAAAAATACAAATTTGTGCAACAAAAAATTCGAAAGTGTGCTTAAAAACGAAGTTTTTTGAAGGAGAGTGTCACTATATCGAGATGTCACTATTCGAGGGAGCACTGTATACATATAAGATCTTGAAAAGTTTATGCAAATTTTATTTTTAGAGCGATTTGGACAAAGCTTTGTCTGAACTCAAGAATGCTGAAGAACACTTTAAAAAGGTCACAAATGATGTCACCCGACTCAGTGAGGAGCATCACCAAGAGCAACAGCATTACGAACACGTGGACCGTTTGAGAAAAGGCCTTGAAGTCCAAATGAGGGTAAACAATTTTACATTTTTGTCTATATGTTTTTTGTTGCATTTTTAGGATCTCCATGCTAAACTTGAAGATGCCGAACTAAATGCCATGCGCATTGGACAACGCGCGGTTGAAAAACTCGACCAAGCTATCCGACAACGCGAATATGAACTTGATCAAGAACAAAAGAAGCACAAAGATGTGTTCAAGCAAGTTTCCAAGAGCGACCGAGAAGTCCGTGAGCGGAAATTCGAATTGGAAGAGCAGAAGAAGAACGCTGCTAAAATGCAAGAGCTCATCGAAAAGCTTCAGACCAAGATCAAGGTCCACAAAAAGCAATTGGAAGAGGCTGTAAGCTCCAACTAACTAAAGCTTCGCATAAAAATATTACTTTTTAGGAAGAAGTCGCTAACATGAACATTCAAAAATACAGGCAAATTCAAATCGCGTTGGAACATGCGGAAGAACGCGCTGTAAGTTTTAACATTAAAAATGATATATTTTTTTTAGGATGAGGCCGAAAACAGCTTGATCCGTGTAAAGACTAAGTTCCGTGTTAATGGTCCACAAGCTGCCGAGAAAAAGCCCGCCGCTAAGAAAGAAACCAAAGCATGAGTGAATCTTATAGTATAGAAATTATTAAATAAAATTTCCGAGAATCGTAGTAGTTTAGTTTTTATAAGCACAATATAAATAAAATTTTGCCTTCAAGTTGTCTATCCTACATTACATTAAACGTGTAATGTCTTTTGTTTGTGTCTAGATGATCTCGGAAATGTTAGATTGAAAAATATTGGCGCTAAAAAAGTTGTAGAGGACGATGAGAGAAGACGATCTACATGGTATCGAGGTACCTCAAAAAATTTTTTAGTGCCGCTCGAAGATTCTCTTGAGATTTTTTTTAAGCCCACCCTGGAAAAGTGAAATATCAGACTGCAAATCTGTCGATAGGAGGGGTTTTCATTAGCTAATATTAAGTTTATTATATAACACAACAAAATAATAAAATCGACTAACAACCAAAGAATCTATTCAAGAGATCAACAACACAACTCATTAAAAACCCTGATTAGCTCCATGCCTGTTCAATGCTATTCTGGCGCCATATTCTTTTTACGACAAAGCTGCCTCCAATTAGAACCACCATTACGAGACTTATCAACACGTAGTCAAAATCATCCTTGAGAATGTCGAAAGTTCCACTTGGGCTAACTCGCGTATAAAAAAGATCAATTCCATAAGCCAACACCAGACTCGTCGATTCCAATCCGGATGGCCTAAAATTAGATAACATTTAGCATCAACAAAACAGCGATAATAAGAAAAAATGGATCAGAGTTCTTCTCCATGCATAAAAACAGGTCTTGTATAAATCAACTTGGAAAAACCCTTCCCAAATTTGGATCCACTTAGGCAAAACATTACGCTGAACACGATGGTGTAATTTTTGTGCTCTGAAAAATGGTTTGGGCCTCTAGGAGTTACATATATGTAAATTTCACTCAAACCGTGCTAGCGCCTCACAGGAAAGATTTTATGGCTTAGTCAAAGTACCATTGGAATGGCCGTCATCTGCGCTACAACTTGACTTCAAGAAAATTTTCGTTTCAATTAATATTTTTTGCTTGAATCTTTGTCACATACTGTCGCAATTGACCTCACATAATAGACTTTTTGACCCTGTTACTTACGCCGTTTTTATTCCTTGGATATTAAAAATGCTTTGGTTGTAGTTAATCAAATCTTCTGTAGCTAAAAGAAGCTCCGGCATGTAAGGAATGATCATCTCTTCACGCATTTCTGGCGTTAAGTCAATTGTACGACGTGCATCAACAAATCGCTTCGACACCTCCAACAAACCGCCGAAGGGTAAGGCAATCAACAGATTTCTGTTCGTAAGACCTTGTTCTGCAAAAAACAGGTTTAAGCTATAGAAAAAAATATATTACCAGTTTCTGTTGCAGTCATAGCATTAATGCCTTGTGAAAAGATGAAAGACTGTGCATAAATTGTAAGTGGAGTTTTTTCCGTAGTCATGGAATTGAAGTGAACTGCATTTGTTTGAGTTAGGCCTTCGAACAGTTCGATCACACCAATTTCGGTACGCCGAGCTTTCTCGTTCCAATATGAATACTAAAAATTCAAAGTATTACAGAGTATATCGAAAAAAATCGGAATTTGGGCGATTTTTTCATGTTTTTCGACTCGAAAAAAAACTTGAAAACGCTTCCCTGATTCAGGGAAATGAGTGTTTTGTATTAAAGCAAACAAAATTTGGATTTCCTGCCACAAAATCATCTTTCTGGGGCTAATTTTATGTGGGGAGTCGATTGCTCGCATTTCCGAATCTTGAAGATGCTTCCTTGACCCTGATTCAGGGAAATAAGAGTATGTATTGAAGCGAAAATCGAACATGTACTAATTTTCATCAGGGAAGCGTTTTCAAGCTTCAGGAATGCGAGCAATCGATTCCCTACCCCGAGGAAGAGGATTTTGAGGCAAGAAATCCAAATTTTTTTCGCTTCAATACAAAACACTCATTTCCCTGAATCAGGGAATTAGTAAGACCTACCGCAAGCCAATTCTCACAATGAACTAAATGGAACGGCGGGCGAGTACGAGGATGGCGGCCAGAATAAATTATCTGCCCATTAATCGCATCGATCAAATAAATCGTTAACAAAGCTTCCACTTCGTCAAAAGCAGCTAATGCAACTAGACTGGGATTCGAATATTTATAGAGCACGGCACGATCGCCTAACACTTTCCCTTGGCTATGTAGTGTTTCTAAAAAGCCAAATTAAAAAATATATCGTAATAACAAACAATAAAAACTAACGTGAAAACGGCTTGCTTGCTACTGCGACAATTTTCTCACTCTTACTAAAACGTAATTGATTCTTCCAAGTAGTTGAAATCTTCCGTGTAGCTGAGTCTATCCTCTCGCCATACAAGTCACCACTTGAAGCATTAAAGTTGAATTGGAATGTAGAATATGGTAATGGTGCTGAATAAGATGGGAAGAAATCAATTTTGTTGTTGATGTCCAGAACCATTAGAGGGTGCAGCATTTCATCGTTTGTGAAAGGTAGAAGTTCAACCCGCTTTAATCGTTCAACTTGGTAGGTATTAACCAAGGTACCCGTAATAGGATTGAAGATAACCAAGCGTGAACTTTTAGCATTCTAAATTTGAATCAGCTGAGAGGATATACCACTTTATATAACAGAATAAAATTTTTTCCTCGTTATTCTTATATCCAACCCCACTTATGAGGGCAGAGGGGGTGCATCTTTTCAAAAAAAATTGCAGAAGATATAGGGGCAAAATCCGAAACAATTGTAGGGGGTGTCCCAAATTTTTAACAACTAAAAAACGTCGTGCGAAAAACAAATTTTTTATTTCGCGAGCGAACTTTTTTTGACTATCCCCAGCCAAAAAATGTGAAGGTACAGAGGCAACCACCGAAAAAATGCGCAAAGAGGGGAAGCTTCCCCACCCAAACCTGAAAATTTTCTTAAGAAAAATGCACTTTTTAGGAAATTTTGCATACTTTAACATTAAACGCCACCGCTGCTTCACTTGAAAATTGATAATGCGAAGTTCCACGCTGAATAAATAAAGGCACTTTCGTTCTTCGTAGTTGATC
>JAQGCO010000193.1:0-12739 GCA_034700925.1 Acrobeloides cf. buchneri Gr-Nem-00862
TTTCACACTGTTTAGTCAATTTTAAATAAATTTTTTTCAATTTATTTCATACCCCTCATATCCGGAAAAAATAGCTCATTTTACGCAATAGGAAATATAAGAGTCATAAAAGGTCAACATAGGTTTTCAATTTCGGACATTTTTCTTAAAGATGACGTAAAATGAAGATGGATAATTGAAGGATTTTTTTCCTGCCTCACTCTCTTCCTATTCATTTTCAGGAGGGATGAGGGGTGCGCAGCCCACAACAAGAGTTACTCCCAAATTACTGGGGCTTTTGCGCATGCCCAACGCCCCGGAACCAGGAGATTCCACATGCTCAAGGCTTTGGAAACCGAACTTAGACGCCCCGGGTCTAATTGTTTATATCGGACAGTCCGGCGGCGTACCGAGAGAACTATGCTTCTTCATAAGGATAAAGTCTATAGCCATTTTTTATGTAAAATTGAGTATGTGGATGAATCAGAACTAAATCAAAATTCTATGGGTCTATGCCAACTAGCCAACAAAAACCAAAAGGCACGCTTAATTTTCGAAATCATATCTTGTCATTTTAGCTTGTCAAAATGACTTGAAATTAACTTGCATGGATAGCTCAATTGGGAACATAGTTGACAAATGTTTTTGGGATCTAGGTTCGACTCCCGCCGCAGTCGAAGTTTTTGCATATTAAATTGTTTTCGTTTAAAAAAATATTTCTGCCTTTATTTTTTACGAATATAAAAGCAAAGATTTTGACGATGGAGAATGTTTCGTGTTTACCTCAAGATGCGAGAATTGTGGCCAACCCTAATGAGATTGATATCTATACGATTGATCAGGTTCAGTATCAACCAAGGATAGTTAGACCTGGAGATACGGCTAGTGTATCGAAAAAGAAGCCGGAACGTAGAAATTTATGGGCTTATTTGATAGTGACTATATTGTTTATTTTTCTATTCGTGATTACTTATAATCAGAACCAAGAAATAGAGGTTGGTCCCTGTGCTGGAATTACGGTAAAATTTAGTTGTGAAACTAAATTTTTTGACCTTTTTATAGGGTCCTAAATCAACCTTTTTATGGACTATAAATGCTCCTCATTTAACTTCAACAAGTTACCTATTTGGTACTATACATGTGCCCAACTTGTGGAACAATGGTAGGCTCCCTCCACTTTTTCAACCGCATTTTCCCATTTTTCAGTCTCATCTCAAGCCAAAAACGCCTTCAACAACTCCGATGCTCTAGCTCTCGAATTTGATCTACAAGATCTAGAATTGATCAAAAAGCTTCAAACCTGCCTCAAATTTTCAAATGGGACTGCCATAGAGTTATTTTCGAATAAAACAGACGTCCGTCAAAGGATTAAAAGAATGGATGGATTTTTCCAAATGAATGTTGCCAAATTCGAAAACCCTTATGGTTTTAACAACTTGACGAATTTAACTAACGAAGATCCGGTTCTAGATGAGGTCTTGAATTCAATGGCTAAAGCGGAGGGAAAACCTGTAATTTCGGTAGAAACTGCTGAAGAGGTAAGATTTTTTTCTAAAATCAAACTAAAATTTGCATATTTTAGAGCTGTGAAAGTCTAAAGATCCGTCGAGAGGTAATTTCTTCATATAAGATTTATCAAAAACTTTATAAATCTCGCTAATTATTATTTTAGATCCAAGACGCGGCGATTTTACTCGCTAAAAAGTTAGAAAACATCATCAAAGATTATCAAAAAAATCCATACCCATACTCTCTACCACCCAAAAAATGGCGTTCGAAAAGATCCATAAATAACCATATGTCCGAAAAAGAAGATGAAGAAGTCCGTCTTCTATTCAAGACCTATGCCTGTAACATCTTCAGAGAAAATATTGTTGTGGAAAACAAGATCCGACAAATTAATGCTAAAATAATCGAAATCCAATCACGGAGAACTAGAAATTGGTATGAACGTAGAATGGTAAACCAAATTGTGGAGATTTATAGAGCTATGATCAAGGTAAAGTTGTTTAGCATGGAAAAAATCGATTGTTTTAGCTTTATGAAAGGTATATTGAAGTAATGCTTACGGAGAGGAATATTATTATGGGTAAAAGAATCGACGAAATGCTTCGGAAGAATCCAAATACGAAATATTTTATTGCTTTTGGAGTTGGTAAGTGGTTAAAAGTGAGCAAAATTTCGGCACTATTAATTTTTTCCCCTTTTTGGTTTTTCCCTCTTACTTTTTTCCCCATACTTTTCCCCTTACTTTTTTCTTCTTACTTTTCCCCCTTTCTTTTTTCCCCTTTTCCCGTTATTACTTTGAAATTTGTGTAAAATCAGGGAAAAATGTAAGAGGAAAAAAGTAAGGGAAAAAAGTAAGAGGGAAAATAAAGGGGAAAAAAGTAATAGTGCCAAAATTTCATGATGTTTTTAGGACATTTCAAGGGAAAAGACAGTGTTCAAGATCATCTAATCAATTATGGCTATACTATAAAGGAAGTACCATTCACCGATCATATTTAGACAATTTTGCACTTTTAACTGAAAAAATACAAAAATCTGAAAAAATATCTCTCAGACCATGAAATATCCAATTTTCAAGTAGGAATTCCTGCCGAAAATAACTGAAAAAATACGAAAATCATATATTTCATTGTCTGGGAGGCGTTTTCAAGGTTTTTCGATGCGCGCAATCGATTTCTCGCATCAAAATACCCCCCTAATAAGTCATTTTGAAGAAAACGGGGCCGTAATTTCGAAATCGGGGACCGTAATTTCGAAATCGAATTTCTATAGGAAATTGCCATTTTTAAGCTGAAAAAATGCTATAAAAATGATGATTTTTTCGGCGAAAAATGTTGAATTTTGATGAAAAGAATTGACAATTTTGAACATTTATATTGAAAATAATGCTAAAATTTTGGTGAAAAATCATCATGAGAGAGACTATTATAATAACAGAGAGATAGAGAGAACTTATAGATTAAAAATAAAATTTTGCACTTAAAATATTATATTGTCATGTGTTGTTTCAAAGACTTTTCACCACTTTCGGAATGATCTCATTCGATGGGGTCTCACGCATCTTTTGAATCTTACTTATGGCCTCTTTCATAACCTAAAAATTACTTGGTTACATAAAATTGAATTTGATCAGGGAAATAGATGTATGTATTAAATCGAAAAAATTTTGAAATCTCACCCTCAAAATCATATTTCTAGGGGTAATTTTATGCGGAGAACCGATTGCGCGCATTCCCGAAGCTTGAAAACGCTTCCCTGACCCTGATTCAGGGAAATTAGTGAATGCTGAATTTCCGCTTCAATACACACATCTAATTTCCTGAATCAGGGTCAAGGAAGCATTTTCACGCTTCGGGAATGCGCACAATCGATTTTTTGCATGATTTTACCCCTATATAGTCTTTTTGACAAAAATTTTTTTCAGAGATTAGTCCTTAATTCTTACCCCCCCCCCCCTCCAGCTTAAAAAATTCACATATAGTTTCATAAAAAATTTCAAATGGCTTACCTGTTTTTAAATAGCTAACTTGTTCATTTTCGCTTAACTCTTGTGCAATAGGATAGGTGTTTGTAGAAATGTTATCATGGCTTTGGATAGAAACGTCGTCGGTATTGTCGGTTCCATCATCTTCATCAAGTTTGGTAAACGAATTGTGTTGCGAGGAGTGACCATTATGCATTTTTAGTTTCGACTTTAGATTCTTACGAAACCCATTTAGTTTGGACGGCTTTTTAACAAACCCGTTTTGTTGTCCATTCAATTGATCTGTCTCGGTAGGGTTGAAACTGCACTAAAGTTTATGGAATATAAAATTCGACAACTAATTTTTGTTTAAATCTTATCTAAAACATTAAAAAATTTACCACAGAAGTTTTTGGATGTTTTGCCAACTCGTTAGAATTTGTAACATTCTCTATCAACTTAATATCTTCATGCCCATCTAAAAATCGCTCATTCAAAAATGTCTCTAATTCTTCAGTTCGAAAATCAGGGTGGTTGTTGTTGGTGAAGAGCTCGTTTGATACAACTCCTTTGACAAAGTATTCAGTGGGTTGGCGCAGGCCGAGAATCACGTTAGATGCAACATCGTGTATAGCATTTATCAACCGTAAAAAGCGTGCATGTTTTTGCTAAAAAAGCTATAAAAAAGGTCAGCTGAAATATATACCTTAAGTGTATTACAAATATCTTCGACGGCGTTCAACAGCTCTTCATAGACCTTTTCATAAATATCTAAGCAAGATATTTCCAGATTTTGGATTGGTTCCTCGAGAAGTTGTCTATACGTTTTTTCTTGTATGAAAAAAGGGTTGAAGTAAGTACCCTAAAAGGTGAGCAATATATTTCAAGAGATTGGATCAATTTCTTACAGTTGAGTTGTGGATTGCATTCAAAAGTTGCCTTGGTGAGAGATTTTCCATTGGATCGGCGGAATTCAATTTTTCGCTTAGAACATGCGCAAAGAGATATCCAATTCGGTAACCCGCTTGTCTAAAATATCATATTAATGTTACCGTTTTATCTAAGCCTAAGATAAGCCTAAGACTAAGCCTAAGCCTAGATCGTAACAGGTGTGAAAGAAAAAACCTACTCTTTATCCTTTGTTGCCCATCCATCAATAGCCTTCTCGAATTCTTTACAAAACTCTGTTATTATACTGAGCATTGTTTCTTCTTTATTATTGACAGGCTTATCAAATGAGGTCACTTGGTTTTCATATTGTGATTTCATTGTTTCAAGGCGTTGTTGCAATGGAGGTAGACACGCGCTGATATGTTTCATAAGAAGCTAAAAAGGCAAAAATCTGAAAACAGAAAAATTTCCTCTCTGACCTCGTTCAAAGTCTTTGTCAGAAATGGGACACCATTTTGATGGCAAATTCCTGGGTAATGCTTGAAAAGAAACTCTTTTTCAGTGTTCAGTTGAGCAGACAACGCCTTGCCATCTTGGATATCTTGTTGAGATCGATTCACGACACCAATCATGCCAAGTTTGATATTCCTTGGGAGTTGAACCCTTTTGGTCAATATTTCGCTAGCGTTCGTTCCATTGTCCATGCGGTCCAGTTTAGTTAATACTGCCAAAGTTCGATGACCATCTTTATCAACCTGGGAAGCGATTTTTAAAGATTCGGATGCGGCTAAATCCTGGGTAGCCGGTGTTATAGCTAATATGATGGAGTTTGGATTCGTGATATATTCGAGGACCAGGTTTCGGATTTGTTCCTAAATTATAAGATTGTTTCAAGACTCATAGACATACTTCGATATCTAATGGTTGATCAGGATATGGATTTTTTACAAGGCCAGGTAAATCTACAAGAGACAAGTTGACGACTCGGGATGAAAAGAGTTTGAGCACGATCGCTTCATTTGAAATGTTCTAAAGGTTTTCAAACTAAATAAGAATTTGGGATCTAAATTACTTTTCCATCACCAGCAAGCTTTACAGTTTGTGCCTCAATTTCCTCTCGTACTTTTTTAAAATCTTCGAAGATTTCGCCTCTTTTGTGCGAGAATTCCACCCAATCACCGGCTATCTGTTCTATAATTCATATGTAACGTTATATATCAATGCTAGCTTATTGTCATATATCAATTCTTAGAAAAATATATCAACTCTTACTAGGTTCACGATTGCGTTTAGGATCTTCTTTTGTTACATGGTTAAGTTGGATAACCAAAGGAGTCCTAGTCACCATGTCAATACCTCGAGGAAGAAAATCTTGACCTACAATGCCTTCTAGAACACTACTCTTTCCCGCACTCTAAAAAAACTTTCTCTTGATAACCACTACTCGCGACAACTTACTTGTTCACCAACAACTACAATGTTCGGAAATTGAACCGTCTCAAAAACATTAGCTTGACCAGCAGTCGCAAAAAGTTCTTGAATTTCATTGATTTGAGGGATGATGGCGTCCATGTTGTGTTAGATGTTCAATACGTAAGACAAATAAATCTGCAGCTTTGACTACAAACTGAAATTGGGCAAAGGTTTTCGGACCCGACCGGGACTCGAACCCGGACCTCCTAGCTACCGCCCAAGTGTACTACCATTGTGCTACCGAGACCTCGAAATGATGCCCGTTAATTTTTGGTGAAAACTTGGTGGTGTATTTTCACAGAAAACATACAGGTGTTAATCACAATGTGAGTAGTGGAAAATACACCGCCAAGCATTCACCAGAAATTAACGGGCATCAGTTGGAGGTCACGGTAGCACAATGGTAGTGCATTGGGACGTGTAGCCAGGAGGTCCGGGTTCGAGTCCCGGTCAGTTAAGAAAACTTTTGCCCAATTTCAAATTCCCTAGATTTCCACGTCTCGGCGTGTTAATCCGAGCTCCAAAATTCCAAAAAATGAGTACAAACTGATCATTTACTATATTTAGCAGTTTTTATATACGCTTTTCTTTTTCCATCATTATCAGCAAAAAATGGCTAAAGTGGTACGAATTTTGAAATTTTGTTGATTTTAAAATGGCTTATCACTTCTAAACACCCAGACAAGTTGTAAAATTATTCATAAAACGAACCGATTTGACTCATTCGAATCAAAAACTGTAAGCTCGAATAACAAATGATAAGAAAACTACGATTTGTTTTTTAGTTTTTCTGTGTTGACTAATAAGATTTCCGGTCTTAGTGTGTCATAATCAGTTTCAATAACAATTTTTCTTTGTTTATGTAGGTGTTTCCGGTAATATCATGAATACAGTAGCGACCAAAAGTATTGCCCCAAAGGTCTAATTTGCGGGAAAACGAATTTTTTTACTATTATCAAAAGAGACCGGACAAAAACTGGTTTTTTTTATACGTATTCTATCGGAAAAAGGAAAAAACCGCTTCAAATTTCAAAATTTCCACTTTTTTCAACCTTATTGACAGATACCCCTTTTTTGAGGGCCAAAAGTATTGCCCCAAACACTGTCCATCGATAAGTTTTTGAATGGTTATTAAGTTCTATCGCTTATTGCCAAAGGTTACGATAAAGTTCCATTTCAGAATTGGAGTAAAACAGGCGGGCTCGAATTTTGAGATAAAGGTTTGAAATAAATTCCCTTCTTGATTCATTTTTCCGCAAAGAACATATACATTTATGGCAGCAGCATCAACCAAAAACATGAATAAACGAAGCGGCCATCATCGGGTTGAAGGTCTATATGCATATAGACATAATATGACAACAAAAAACATAACAATTCAACAAAACACACTTAATATTTGGTAGAAATCCTTTAGAATCGATAACGGCCCGTAAACGACGAGGCATAGAGACCACCAATTTCTCCAATACCTTCTGCGGCATATTGCCCCATTCTGCGTTATAAAATGCCCAAGCTTCGTCTCGACTTCGGAATTTTGGCCTTTCGCACGTCGTTTAAGCTCCTCCCAAAGATGTTCTATCGGATTTAAATCCAGACTTTGTGACGGATAGCCCAGAACTCGAATTCTGCGTATGTGGAACCAGGTTTTCATAAGATTGGATGAGTATTGCGGAGAACCCTGTTTAGGATCAATATCTTGTATGAAAACACTTTGTCCTCGGGAATTTCGACGAAAAAATGGTCGCATATAATCCTCCATCGCAACCCTATAGACTAGGGAGTCAACTTTTCCATCCACACAGACTAGCGGACCAACGCCTGTAGCATAAAAACATCCTAAAATAGGGTCATCATAAGGAAAAAAAACTAACTTACCCCACACCTTAATGCTGCCACTACCGTGTTTTACCGTCGGAATTGTATATTTACGGACAATCTCTTACCCGCTGGTCTTACATATTTTATGCCATCTGAACCAACCAGATTGATCTTAGTCCAACGCTCAACTTTATCAACTTTTTAATTCTTTAAAACTTCGAAATCTTAATCTTACATTCACAACAAAAGACAAGTTAAGTTTCCCAATTACAATATTGCCTGAGTTGCAATATAAGCTAAAACTTTAAAACGATAATTTCAAACCTTCGTTGAATACTTGTCTAGTTGAGCGAGTATTCACGGCCAATGAGACAAATGCATAACAGGTGGTTTTGGGTTTAAAACTGATCTCGTAAATTTTATGATTTCTTATTTTTCGGTTCACAATTTGATGAAAAAATCATTCTTGGTCGATTTTTGAAGGGATGGCGCATAATTATAACGACCCGAAAAATGGAATTTTACATAAAATCAAGGTTAACAATTGGAAGATATGGTAGTATCTTGAAATTTTTTCATGATAATGTTCTTTCGCATGGATCTTTACGAATTTTATAGTTTTCCTACGTGAAATCTTAAGAACTAGCGCCAATTGGGCTTGGCACATCATTATGACGACGATGTATATAAAATTTTATATGTATTATAATTTATTTTACGGTTTATGTTTTATTCGAGTCAATCAACGCGTCTATATGTTAGTATTGGAAAAATTCCTATTTTGTGATAAAAACTTCGTACAAAGAATATTTTCAACTTATTTGCTTAAAGCTGACTTTGCTGTTAAGCAAACAATTCGAAAATTTAATATTCTTTTTAATCTTTACATTCGCTTGTTGGGTGCGGCTGCATAGGCTGCATTTATACTTATTTAGCTCTAAATTGTGGTCGGGGTAAAGGTTTTCTTATAACAGAATTAATTTTTTTGTAACAGATTTTTTTGTAACACTCATAATATTGTTTTTTTTGTAACAGATTTTTGATATCACGTCACTATGTCGACCAATAATTTTGCCGCCAACTGTAAAGGTCTAAGCCTAACAGAGTCTAATCTCCCTGTGTATAGAGTTTTTAGAGCATTAGTAGCGATGTTTACGTGTTTTCAGAAACCTAAAATTTATAGCTTTTTGAAAGCAAATTTTTGCTGTTTCATGTAGTTCAAGCCGTGCTGTGACGCATATGCGCAAAAAACTGTTTAAAAATTGCTCGAATTTTGGCGGAAAACGGCTTCCAAAATTATCCGTTTTGTAACCCGGTTTTTAGGTATTCCAGTAGAAAAAAGAGTGACAGGTCAAAATCTTCGATTTTCTTCTTTTCTATCGTAAAAGTTAGCTCGTATATGGGACATTAAAATGAGCATAAAAGTTCTACTTGAAGTGATTGTTTATCTTGTTCTGGAAGTCCATCTTTATGGGTACTCTAAAATTGGACTTTTCATGGTTTTCTGATGAATTTCATCCCTTAGAAGGTCAATTTTCCAGCTTATCGTATCAATTTTTTCAGTTTGGTAGAAGTGGACCTGCTCTACATTTCTAGCCAGGTTTTGATGTCATATTGATCGCATATAGATTTTTAAATCAAAAACTTTGTCACCATACCCTTATTTTGCATTTTGAACTGATTTGTAAAGAAAGGAAAAATTTCATCTTTAAAAGAGTTCGAGCAACTTTGAGCAGATAAAATTTATTCAAAGGATTAATGGAGTAATGAGCTACATTTTGATACCAATAGGCAGCGGCGCAAAGTGGGTTTTGGTTTGGGGGGGGGGAAGTCCCCAAAAATTTACCTTGGTCCCCTTTATGTTTTTTTCAAAAAATTTCCAAAATTTTGAGCAAAAACATAGGGGGACCCTTATGATTAGGCGCGAAAAATTTTTATTGAAATCCTTGAGGGAAATAAAAAAAATTAGCGCCGCAGGCGAAATTTTTTTTTGCACAATGCTTGTTTCTAAGCTGAAAATGTTCAGAAAATTACGATTTTTTGTATTAAAAAAATGTTAAATTTGGCTGTTTTGTTGAAAAATGGGAAATTTAGGACAAATTGGGTGTAACTTTTAAGAAAGTTAAAAAACCAGTGCCGCAAGAAAATTTTTTGACAAATGCTAGTTTTTAAGCTAAAAAGCTAAAAATACTTAGAAAATGAAAAATTTTGTTTAAAAAATGGACAATTTTGGTGAAAAATCGTAATGAGGGAACATTTGGATTTTTTTAAATTTCAAAAATTTCGAGCAAAAACATAAGGTAGGGGAACCATTAGAAACCTTGGTTCCCGAAAATTTTTATATTGAAATCCTTGAGGTATTGGGCTGTTCCAAAAGTTTATCCGCGAAACATCTGTCGCGGGAACAAGTGTCGCGAAACATCTGTCGCAGTAACAAGTGTCGTGGTGACAATTGTCATAAAACATTTGTCGGTGTAACTTTTGTGCTAAAAAAACTGTGATAAAATATTTGTCACAATTTTTTGTGTCATGAAAGATCTGTCATGAAAATTTTGTCATGGTAACATCTGTCAGGAAATAAGTGTCGTCGGCCGCAAAGTTGGGGAACAACGGTCCGTATGCCCGCAAATAGTCATCCGCAACTGTCGCATTCGCAAATCTTCGTCCGTAAATAAGGCCACGCCTAGTATATAAAATTTTTTGAACCTTTTTTGAATCTGTTGGCAATGTACGATAGTTTTGTAATAAATTCTTTCTAACATCGATCACAGTCCTCCAATGAATGTAAAATTCCTAAAATCAAAATAAAAAATTTCAGGAAATTTTACTTCTTTGATATTGGCCATTTTCTTACGGATTTCTTTCATGTTAGGTCGTCGATGAGGCTTCTGTTTTAAGCAACTAAACAATTTTATGGCCAAAACGTATAAACTTAGATCTTGATCTGGCTAAGGATTACAAAAGATTATGGGGGATGGAGAAGGGGTATGTCGGCATTAGATACAGCTAATTTAACCCCCTTCTCTCAGCCCTTCGGCCCGAACTGCACCTTTTAGTTACGCTCTTGTGCCTAAAATTTTTTACGAACCCACTTATTAATAATTCGCATAATAGGATTAAGTACTCCACCACAACAACCTATAACAATGGGACATCGGTTTAGTTGTTCATCTTTAGATTTTCGAAAAATGATTTGAATTTCATTCAGTTCATTTGGGGCTAAGTACCTTTCGGAATTATCCCAGTTTAATTCACTATATGGCAGTCTGCAAATTTATTTTACATGTATAAAAAACTGGAATTTGGGCGATTTTTTCATGTTTTTTCGACTTGAAAATTTTTTCAAAAATCTTAAAATGACTCATATAGAAGTAATTTTATGCGGGAAATCGATTGCGCGCATTCTCGAAGTTTTCCAGATCCTGATTCAGGAAAGTAATTGCGCTTTTATATAATATAAAAGCGAAAAACAAATTTACGCAATTACTTTCCTGAATCAGGATCTGGAAAGCTTCGAGAATGCGCGCAATCGATTTCTCGCATAAAATTACCCTTATAGTCTTTTTAGGATTTTTGAAAAAAATCTCGGGTCTAAAAAGCTTGAAAAAATCGCCCAAATTCCGGTTTTTTATACACCCTGTATTAAATTAACGCTTACCGTCTAGTAACTAAAGTATTTAGAGTATGTCCAAATGAGTAAACATCGGTTTTTTGAGTATAATGTTGAGTCCGAAGCACCTCGGGTGCCATAAATGCTATTGTTCCTTGTGCAAGAGTCATAACTGTTTGTAGAGAGGCCGTTTTTCCTAGGTCACATAATTTAGCTATAGTAAAATCTTCGTTAAGAAGAATACTAAAAAGGTAAAATAAATTGCAAAAAATTGTAATCACTTGTTCGGCTTGATATCTCGATGGATTAAGTTTTTATTATGCATAGCCTCAATAGCAGAAGCGATTTGTTCAGCCCAAATGACGACATTGTCGATAAAATATTTGTAATTATGATCAAATATTACTAAAAAGAATTTTTCGAAATAAATTTTTTTTAAATCGGCTTTGGGACCCGTGCATACGGAGCCACCATACGTATGGGAGATGTGTCGATTGCGTCAATTGTTGATTGCGTCAATTTTTGATTGCATCAACGAGCATTTGCGTCATCCGAAATTTGCGTCAATTTTCGATTGCGTCAAACTTTGATTGCATCAACAAGCATTTGCGTCATCCGACATTTGCGTCAATTTTTGATTGCGTCAAATTTTGATTGCATCAATAAGCATTTGCTTCATCCGACATTTGCGTCAATTTTCGATTGCGCCACTTTTTGATTGCGTCAATTTTCGATTGCATCAATTTTCGATTGCGTCAACAGACATTCGCGTCATTTTTAAATTGCGTCAAATTATTTAACACAGAACAAAAATTGACACAACGAATAAGTTTTACACATGAATAATAAGAACGTGCCGAATTGCGATAAAACATGTTGAACTTAACATATAGTAAATACTTGTGTCGAACCTAAAATGTATAGGCAAATGTTCACAAGGTCAAGATGATTTGGACAATTTTAGCTCAGTATATTGGTTTTTTTCAGTCGAATTGACGCAATCAAAAATTGACACAAATGTCTGAAACAAAAATGTCTGTTTACGCAATCAAAAATTGAAGCAAATGTTGGATGACGCAAATAATTTTGACGCAATCAACACATCTCTACGTATGCACAGGTCCCAAACCGTAGTATGCCACCATACCGCTCGGAAAATACTCGGCGGCTAGGCCGAGCTCCGTAATAACCCTATGCTACTCGAAACTAAGAGAGCCGGTAGGCACTCGGTCCCTGTTTATATCGTAAATTTTTTAAAATTTAAAGAAAATATTCGCAGGAGAAGCTTTGAAATAAACATGTTCAACATTTCAAGAGCTACCGTAAAACTTCTAATAGAGCCCCATGTAAACGTAAAAATTCTCTTAAAAATCGAGTTTAAATCGGATTTCTTCGAGCGAGCACTTTTTAGATAGCCCTGATGATAGGGAATATGCTATATAAAGAATTATTGAAAAATATTTTATTTTCGTCGAGATATGGCCTTTTGAATT
>JAQGCO010000194.1:0-12733 GCA_034700925.1 Acrobeloides cf. buchneri Gr-Nem-00862
TCCATCACGTTTTCTTCTGTTTTATTCGACTTGAAAACGTCGGAAATTCTTGGTGTATTATCCACAGGTCGCTTCCTCTCGGTGTTATCAGACTTTCTTAGCTGATCTAGGTTTTCGATCACCTGAGCAGATAAATTTAAAAAAACTGTACAAAAATGATACTTTAGAATCTTCTGGGTGCTTTGATACGAGATGATTCATGAGAGTACTAGTTGAACCAGCGATGGAAGTTTTGCAAATTGCACATTGATTTTCAGTTATACCGTTTTGAACCACTTTAAGGAACAAGTTCTTTTCAAAAACTATGCTAACTTTCGGCATTCCTTTCTTAAATTAGCCATAAAATTAAATTTAAAAAGTTTGAATATGACTTGTACACAAAAAATAATTTTTTGCGAAATATGAGTGAAGAAGAGTTTAAATGAAAATCTAATCAGATAAACAAATAAATTCAATAAAAACAAGAATTTTCATATGGTAACTTCATATCAAAAAAATTTCTGTTTAAGTTATGCTAAAATGTCAATGAAAAAATACTTTTATTTTCGTTTAAATTGTTTGGAAAGCCAAATTGTTGGCTTTCCAAACAAAAAATCTGTAATTGATCGTTTCAATAATCAAAATTTCATTGAAAATCAGGTTAAAAAATCTACCAGTCGATCGGTTTTTTTCGACTTTTTTCGGTTTATTTTACCTTCGGTTTTGGTTTCGGTCTTTGGCCGATCGGTTTTGGTTTCGGTTTTGACTTTTTTCGGTTTTTCAAAAGTGTCGGTTTCGGTTCGGTTTCGACTTTTTTCGGTTTCGGTTCCGGTTTCGGTTTTGGTTTCGGTTTCGGTTTCCTAACTCTAGTGGCCACTAATCTTTAGTAGTACCGTTTGTTGCATTAATATTCTATAATTTGGTTCCTTATCAAACATTTTGAAAATAATTTTCGATAATAAAAATTGTCCACAATTTTCCATATTATCATCAAAATTCATCTTTTTTACATGCACGCAAGTCGTCCCGAAATTCGCATATTTCGGGCACTCAAAATAATATATAAAAAGGCAGCAATTCGACGGTTGGAAATTCGTTCGTTTCGCTCAATACCAATCGACGAAGTTATTTCAACAAGTGTGCAAATCATCTGAAATTATGGTACAGTTGTGGCATCGCTACGACGACCAGTTGGAACAGTATTCAAACAAGATTAGTGGATTGATTTTTGGCATCAAGCAGTGTTTAACTTTCCTTTTTTAGCTCCTGCTTGGCTTGGAGATCTTCGGTTGCATTTTGATCATATTATCCATAGGGATGTTTATTGACACGAAAACGTGGCATTTGCCACGTTTTTGGACTTTTTGTCCCGTTGTTGGACGTTTTTTAAAGCAAAGATCACATTCATTAGGACCGATAATTTCAATAAAATTTGAGCAAAAAAGTTGATTTTTGAGAAAAAAATTCAAATTTTGATCAAAAATTCGATTTTTGAGAACAAAATTCAAATTTTGAGCAAATTGCGATTTTTGATCAAAGATACAATTTTTAAGAAAAAAGTGGATCTCTTATGAGAATCGAACCCTAGATTTCAAAGCGAAGTTGATCTTCCGTCAAGCATTCATCAATTGACGAGCATCAGTTGTAAGTCTCGGTAGCACAATGGTAGTGCACTTGGGTGGTAGCCAGGAGCTCCGGGTTCTAGTCCCAGTCGGGTAAAAAACTTTTGCCTAATTTCGAAAATTCACTATATTTCTACGTTCTTGACGTGGTTAATCCGAGCTCCACTATTCCTAAAGATGAGCGTATGTATTTCTTTATAACTTTTAAAGAAAATCTATGTTCTATTTTTTGGAATTTTTTAATTTTATCCATCAACACTTTTGATTTTTGACAGCTATGTTAAATCCCGGATTTAATTCAATAGCCTTTGTATAATCCTCTATAGCTTCTTAAAACCAGTAAGCACAGGGCATTCAAATTAATTCATACCCTTTGCAAGCATTGTTTTGAGCCTTGGGTATATTACTAAAATACCGCATGTGTTCTAATTGAAGCATCTTCTTGGAGGGGGCTGAAAAATAGAAGCACCGGTGCGGTTTATTGTAAACTATTTGTTTTTATTGTAATTTTAGCATGAAAATTAATTTATTTTAAAAATTGCCATGGCTCATTATTGTAACTGATAGTCGGAAAATGACTCAACATTAATTCGATTATTTTTTTCCACTCAAAAATGTTTCATCGTTGCTTTGCCTATGAGACCATTTAAATTAAACCTGTTTATGAACCTTGCGTTTTCTGAACGTCTTTATACAGATTGATTAGTCTCATACGAACATTTTTGTTCGATTTTTTGAGTTATTATTCGATAATTTTTCAAGTTGAAACCAACATCTTGAGATTCTCATGGCTGAAGGGCACCCTTTGGATGATCTAGGGCCAAAGTCACATGCTAACGACTATTCTTCACAAGCGTTGATTCATGAAGATAAAGTAGGATTTTTTAGAGCTTACATATAACTTTTGAAACAAATTATTAGATCGAATTTCAAAAGGAGCTTGGAAAAGGAAATTTCGGATCGGTTCGTTTTGGGATATGGAGAAAAAGTCCACAGGAACAAATCCCGTGTGCTTGCAAAACTTTGGAGTGCGAAAAATTGAATGAGCTCCTAGAAGAAGTTCTCAACATGATCAAGTTACGACACGAAAATATTGTTGTAATGTATGGGGTTGTCGTGTCAAAAGAAATGTCGAAAACAAATTTACAAATAGTAATTTTTTCTTATAGATTGGGCTGATAGATAACTCTACGAACTTATCGACTACCCTATAAAAGGTCTAAAAACTCAGAAAAACGCCCAAGAATATTTACTTTTTTCTTTGAAAAAATCGTAGGTTATGGAATTTTGTGATGGTGGTTCACTAGGCGATCGCTTGGTTCAGAGAAAAAAATCATTGTTGGTCACCCAATTAAAAGAATTTGCTCATCAAATAGCCAAAGGAATGTGTTACTTATCTCAGGAACGTATTATACACAACGACCTCGCTGCTAGAAACATTTTGCTCTATTCTGAAAAAGTAGTTACATTTGATTGACTGTCAGGATGGCCCAAAATAGCTCGTATCCTTAGGATAGATTGCTTTGAGCATAGCTTTTATTGGAACAAACCATTTGGCTGATTTTAGTAGAGTTAGGAAACCGAAACCGAAAAAAGTCGAAACCAAAACCGATCCATTTTCTATCGGTTTCTTAACTCGTGTTATAATAAAAGCTAGGCTTTGTGCCTAGCTTTTATTATAACAAACCAAATTAGCTGATTTTAGTGTCGTTTAAAGCATAAGAATAGAACTCTAAATTGACACCAAAACCAACACTTGTGGATTGTTCGAACAAAAGCTAGACTCCAAACAACATGTGCTAAGGGTATGGTCTATTTTGGGCCACCTTGTAAACGCCGTTTAGATGGTCAAGATAGCGGACTTCGGCCTAGCACGGCAACTCCCATCTGACTCAAATTTTTATTTGAAAAGTTCTTCTAGCGGTGTTCCTTTTCGCTCTAGCGCTCCTGAAGGTCTAAGACGAAAAAAATTCTCTATACATTCGGATAGTTGGTCGTATGCGGTTTTGTTATATGAAATGTTCAGTTATGGCGCGATTCCCTGGGAAGAGTATAATAATACTTCTTGGTCAGCGGTAAATTACACTATTCATAGATGAGCAAAAAATTTAGTTATTGGAAGTTATCGAAAATGGTAAGCGTCTTGAGCAGCCTCAAGCGTGCCCTAATTCAATATACAAATTGATGACTGAATGCTGGAATCTAGATCCACTTGCAAGAAAAAGTTTTGAGGATATTGAAACAACTTTGTCCGAGTTAAAGATCCCTATGGTGGAAGTGAGTGAAAATGCAGACTCGAATTTTGCAGGAGGAACCCATCTAATCTCTATACGTGAGTTGTAAGTAAAGTTTTATAGAGTGAATCTATCGTTGATCAAGTTTCGAGTGACTATAGATTTTCAGCATCAATTTTTATCGGATTTCACTAGTCTAAGTTTATATAAAATGACGTAGCCTTTCCTAGACCTGTCTAGCCTTGCCGAATGCCTATCTAAGCTTTCTTAGATTTTCTTACAAATAAGACCTGTCCAGGTTGAAAGGTGATGGAAGTCCTCTTTCAGACAAAGCTGTTGTTAGAGCAATGACCTGCCTAGAAAAATTTAATCACTAAAATTCAGAGAAGAAGAGCTATTTTATTGTCAAGATGCCAACGATGGACGTTTTGGAACCATAAATGGACGTTTGTTAAAACTTTTGAAAATACCTGAAGACCCACTTCCAACTTTATCAAACTCAGACAACAATAATGATAATGATTATGAAACGTCCATTGAAGAGCCTAATGCTTCTGAACCCTGTTTGCCTCAAGCTCGAAACCAGTAAGTCTATGTACTTTTGCGCTAGATATAAAAAAATTGTCTATTATAGAACATTTGATATCGATGATTATCCAAATATCAAGTCCAAAAATTCATTGCTTAGTAGAAATTTTTGTTTAAAGATTCTTGGCGCTAGTTTATTATTTCTTATCTTAATCATCATTGTTCTAAGTGTAATCTATATTGTTCGAGTATCCGAGAAAGTTAATCGCTTAGAACCAAGTATTTTTTTAAATCTATATAGGCCCTACCTCAGTGGCTTTATTTAAGGGGGGAACCCGGAGTGGTTCTTCCCCATCCTGGACAAATTCAATTTTTTTCCTCATGTTCCCCCTTATGTTTTTCCTTAAATTTTTTGAAAAAATTTTTCAAAAATCATAATGGTCCCCTATTATGATTTTTTACCAAAAATGACCAGAATTACCTATTTTTTCACCAAAAAGGTCCAAAATTTTCCATTTTTTCTACACAAAAATTATAATTTTCTGAACATTTTCAGCTTAAAAACAAGTGTTTATCAAAAAAATTTTCTCCTGCGGCGCTGGATTTTACTTTTACTAAAATTTTTGCAAAAAAATTTTCGCGTCTAAAACAGGGGATTAAACTGATTTTTGAAATTTTTGTAAAAACTCGAAAAAATTGCCTTAGTCTCCCCTTATGTTTTTGCCCAAATTTTTTAAAAATTTTCGAAAAAAACATAAGGAGGGACCAAGGTAAAAAAATTTCTTTTGAAAGAGTTGTCCCTCCCCTTCCTGGTTACGCCACTGCCCTACCTACAATTTGTATAAAGTCAGTTTCCGTCGTCAATGGGAAAAAAGTCCGGGAGCGATGATCAAGTGATCCAAGGACCGCGTGTCCGATCTGGCAAGTTAAGCAACATTGGGCGCGCAGATTCGATCCCGCTAGTGCAAAATTTTGATTTTCAAAAAAATTCTTTTGCAAAAAATGGAGCAAAAAATTTTTGCTCCATTGTTTGTAAAAGAAATTTTTTTTGAAAATCAAAATTTTACACTAGCGGGATCGAACCTGCGCGCCCAATGTTGCTTAACTTGCCAGATCGGACACGCGGTCTTGGACCACTTGACCATCGCTCCAGACTTTATTGTCAAAGAACCCTATCATGAAGCTACGTTTTATTGAGGTCAAACGGTGAGCCTCACAAGGGTGTTACCCAACTGTCATTCGCAAAATCTTCTCAAACATGGTTAAATCGATAGAGCATACCCACAAATTCAATTTTTCAACCAAAATTCGATTCTTGAGACAAAAGTTCAACTTTTCAACCAAAATTCAATTTTTTTAGAAAAAAATTCAATATTTGAGCAAAAATTTCAATTTTCAACCCAAAAAAATACCACGTAAATGCCACGTTTTGGCATGGTGTTTGCCACTTTTTCTATTTTGGTATATAACATCCCTAATTATTCACTATTGGATTTGGATTATGTATCGGCAGCTAAGCGTTGGCTATGATTTCGTGCGAGAAAAGGAATTCCTCGGTTTAACTTCTGTACCCAAAAGTCCACATCATGAAGCAAGAGATCCATTATATGGCTTGGTTTATTGTAATTCTCTCAATTACTGGTGGACTAAAAAAACCAAAATTCAATTTTTATCCAAAATTCGAATTTTAGGTCAAAATTCGTGCTCTTAACAAGAAAACAAATCTTGTTAAGAGCATTAAAACGGTAGTGAACTAAAAATCAATCAATTTTAAAGATACAAAAAAGTGGATCTCAAATGAGATTAGGACAAAAGTTTTTGGACCCGAATGGCACTCGTACCCGGACTTCCTGGCTACCTACCATTGTGTTACTGTTCTACCATTGTGTTACCGAGACCTACAACTAATGCCCGTAAATTGGTCAATACTTGACGGAAGATCAAACTCGCTTTAAAATCTAGGTTCGATTCTCACGGAGGGGGCTGAAAAATAGAAGCACCGGTGCGGTTTATTGTAAACTTTTTGTTTTTATTGTAATTTTAGCATGAAAATGAATTTATTTTAAAAACTGCCATGGCTCATTATTGTAACTGATAGTCGGAAAATGACTCAACATTAGTTTGATTATTTTTCTCCACTCAAAAATGTTTCATCGTTGTTTTGCCTATGAGACCATTTAAATTAAACCTGTTTATAAACCTTGCGTTTTCTTCGATTATACAGATAATTCATTTCACATGAACATTTTTGTTCGATTTTTTGAGTTATTCGATCATTTTTTAAGTTGAAACCATCTTGACATTCTCATGGTTGAAGAGCACCCTTTGGATGGTCTAGGGCCAAAGTCACATGCTAACGACTATTCTTCACAAGCGTTGATTCATGAAGATAATGTAGGATTTTTTAGAGCTTACATATAACTTTTGAAACAAATTGTTAGATCGACTTTCAAGAGGAGCTTGAAAAGAAGATAGGAAATTCTGGATCGGTTCGTTTTGGGATATGGAGAAAAAGTCCACAGGAAAAAATCCGGTGTGCTTGCAAAACTTTGAAAGATTGCGAAAAATGGAATGAGCTCCTAGAAGAAATTCTCAACATGATCAAGTTACGACACGAAAATATTGTTGTAATGTATGGGGTTGTCGTGTCAAAAGAAATGTCAAAAACAAATTTACAAATAGTAATTTTTTCTTGTAGATATTAGGCTGATAGATAACTCTACGAACTTATCGACTACCCTTATAAAAAGGTCTAAAAACTCAGAAAAACGCCCAAGAACATTTACCTTTTTCTTTGAAAAAATTGTAGGTTATGGAATTTTGTGATGGTGGTTCACTAGACGAACGCTTGAGAAAAAAACCCAAATTATTGGTTATCCAATTAAAAGAATTTGCTCATCAAATAGCCAAAGGAATGTGTTATTTATCTCAGAAACGTATTATACACAACGACCTCGCTGCTAGAAACATTTTGCTCTACTCGAATGAAAAAGTAGTTACATTTGATTGACTGTCAGAATGGTCCAAAATAGCCCATACCCTTAGAATAGATTTCTTTGAGCCTAGCTTTTATTGGAAGAAACCAAATTGGCTGAATTTAGGTTCGTTTTAAAGCATAAGAGTAGAACTCTAAAATGACACCAAAACCAAAACGTGTGGATTGTTCGAATAAAAGCTAGACTCCAAACGCTATGGGCTATTTTGGGCCACCTTGTAAACGCCTTTTAGATGGTCAAAATAGCGGACTTCGGTATAGCACGACAACTCTCATTTGACTCAGATTTTTATTTGAAAAGTTCTTCTAGCAAGGTTCCTTTTCGCACTAGCGCTCCTGAAAGTCTAAGACGAAACGAATTCTCTACACATTCGGATAGTTGGTCGTATGCGGTTTTGTTATACGAAATGTTCGGTTATGGCGCGATTCCCTGGAGAGAGTATAATCATACCTCTTGGTTAGCGGTAAATTACACTATTCATAGATGAGCAAAAAATTTAGTTATTGGAAGTTATCGAAAATGGTAAGCGTCTTGAGCAGCCTCAAGCGTGCCCTAATTCAATATACAAATTGATGACTGAATGCTGGAATCTAGATCCACATGCAAGAAAAAGTTTTGAGGATATTGAAAGAACTTTGTCCGAGTTAAAGATCCCTATGAAGGAAGTGAGTGAAAATGCAGACTCGGATTTTGCACGAGGAACCCATGTAATCGCTATACGTGAGTTGTAAGTAAAGTTTTATAGAGTGAATCTATCGTTTATCAAGTTTCGAGTGACTATAGATTCTCAGCTTCAATTTTTATCGGATTTCACTAGTCTAAGTTTATATAAAATCACGTAGCTTTTCCTAGACCTGTCTGGCCTTGCCGAATGCCTTTCTAAGCTTTCTTAGATTTCCTCACAAATAAGACCTGTCCTACCTGTCTAGACAATGGTTGAAAGGTGATGGTAAACCTGTCGAAGCTGTTGTTAGAACAATGGCGTGCCTAGAAAAAATTTAATCACTAAAATTCAGAGAAGAAGAGCTATTTTATTGCCAAGATGTCAAAGATGGACGTTTTGGAACCATAAATGGACGTTTGTTAAAAAATTTGAAAATACCTGAAGACGACTCATTTCCAACTTTATCAAACTCAGACATCAATATTGATGATGATTATTTTGAAGGGACTAATGATTCTGAATCATTTTTGCCTCAAGTTCGAAACCAGTAAGTCTATGTACTTTTGCGCTAGATATACAGAAAAATTGTCTATTATAGAAATGTCGTAAAACCTCAAAAATTTGATATCGAAGAATCCGAAGAACCCGAAGAACCTCAAAATATCAAGTCCAAAAAATCACTCCTTCGTAGAAATTTTTGTTTAAAGATTCTTGGCGCTAGTTTATTATTTCTTATCTTAATCATCGCCATCTACATCGTTCTAAGGGAGGAATTGCCCAAGAAAGAAAATCCCTTAGTACCAGGTATTTTTTAAAATCTGTATAGGCCCTACCTCAGTGGCGTATTTAGGGGGGGAGGAACCCGGAGTGGTTCTCTCTCATTCCTAGACAAATTCAAATTCTTTTTCCTCATGTTCCCCCTTATGTTTTTCCCTAAAATTTTTGAAAAATTTTTTCAAAAATCATAATGGTCCCCCATTATGATATTTTTCCAAAAATGACCAAAATTTCCTATTTTTTCACCAAAAAGGTCCAAAATTTTTCATTTTTTCTACACAAAAATTATAATTTTCTGAGCATTTTCACCTTAAAAACAAGTGTTTATCAAAAAAATTTCGCGCATTAAACAGGGGATTAAACTGATTTTTAAAATATTTTAAAAACTCAAAAAAATTGCCTTGGTCCCCCCTTATGTTTTTGTCCAAATTTTTAAAAAATGTTCGAAAAAAACATAAGGGGAACCAAGGTAAGAAAATTTCTTTTGAAAAGATTGCCCCCCCCCATTCTTGAATCCTGGTTACCCCACTGCTCTACCTACAGATTTGTATAAAGTCGGTTTCCGCCGTCAATGGGAAAAAAATCCGGGAGCGATGGTCAAGTGGTCCAAGGCACCATGAGCGAAATCGATTCTTCGCATAAGAAAACCCCTATATAGAGCCCATTACTATGGTAATTTGACTTAACCAGCTCAAGAAAAAGATATATAAAACTGTGGCTGTTTCATATGAATTTTTCTTGACAGGATTAAGTCAATTTTCCACAATAAGACCTGGGATTTTTGTGTGAGAGGAATCGATTTCGCTCATTTTCAGAACGTGAAGACGCCTCAAAAAAAGTTATATCTTTCTTTTGCCTGAATCAGGGTCAAGGAAACTTTTTCAAGCCCCGAAAATGTGCGCAATCGATTCCTCGCATAAAACTACCCCTACACACCATGTTCAAAATTTGTTGAAAGAGAAATAAAAAAGGCTTCTGTAGAACTGTTAAAAACATTCCCCCGAATGACTTTTGTTAAGGCAGTTTAAAAACCTATCGTTCATTTTCAAGTTATCTTCAAAATCAGATTTAGCGTTATATTGGGTTGTTCGATAAGTCCTTGCGGCTAAAAAAAATGCTTTAATTTCATCATTTTTCATCCGTTTTCGATGAAATTTTTTTTCATTAGTGAGTAAGAGTGTATGCTGAATACGATCCAATCGGTCTTTTGAGCGAAACTTATGTTTTCGTGTCAATATACAGACTTTTTCACAAAAATCGGGGTTTTTTATACCCCTAAAATAGCTCAAAAATTTGTATTCCCTGAATCAGGGTTAGAGAAATTTTTTCATGCTCCGGAAATGCGCGTAATCGATTCCCTGACTAGAAAAACCCTAGTAGGGTGGAAAATTTTGTCAAAAATCGACTTCTATAACCAAATATCGACATTTTAAAATTCATTTGCAACATTGAAAAACACCAATTGTTTGAAAAAGTCTGTATATTGACACGAAAACATGACTTATTCTCAAAAAGACGGATTGAATCGCATTCAGCATATACTCTTACCCACTACTAAAAGACAATTTCATCGAAAACGAGCGAAAAATGCCGATTTTCGAGATATAGTTTTTGGGTTGTAACAACTTATGTTACAACCCAATATTATTTATATACAGTGTCATTAGCTGCGTTTTCAGAAAAAAATTTTAAGCAGCGGGAATGCAAAAATCGTATTCCTCGTGTAAAATTACCCCCATAGGGGTTATTTTCAGAAAAAAAATCGAGAAAAAATTTTTTCGAACAAATTCACGTTCAATGCGGTCGTTAATCTTTAGTAGTACCGATAATTTGATAAGAGACTACCAAGGAAACGGATGTTTGCATATTTTCCATATTTTCTCTCAAAAAAGTGATGAGACCAAGAACACGGATATTTGCATATTTTCTATATTTTCTCTCAATAAAGTGATGCTATTGACCGATAAAAATTGGCGTCCCGTTACTTCACCAACTTTTTCACTTCGCCAACCCAGTCACATCGCCAACTAGTCATTTGACCAACCATCACTTGACCAATTCGTCACTTGGTCAACTAATCATTTTACCAACTACTCACTTCACCAACCAATCTTTTTACCAACCTTGTCATTTTACCAATTATTCCTTTTGCCAACCATTCAGTTGATCAACTGAAAAATATTGATTAGCATTTTTTTGAATTTGGATGTTAAGCGGCGAAAAGCGAGCGACGGAGAGCTTCTTAGGCATAGAGTATGTTCTTGCGCAGGCGTGAAATTTTTTATTTTCATTTGACCTAGTTGCCTTCTCAAAGGCCTCAAAAACTTTGATGCCTCGGTGGATGCTGATATTAACGATTTGGTCAACGGCAAGGAAATCAATCAAAGAAAGAAAATGTGGGAAGCTGTCCAGGCTAGGAAGAAAGCAATTGTCGAAAACTATGCGCCTGGGAATTATTTGGAATATTTGCAAGCGATTGCCAGCACCCTTACTCTTTTCGAATCATAATTTTTGCCAATTATCACATTGTTATATCATTTTTGCGCTTTATACTAGCTATATAAATAAATAAGCATCGACGTTATTAGGATAAAAATGAAAATATTAGGTCTATAAATTGGTTTGAACAAAACAAAAAAGGTTGATCAACTGAATAGTTGGCAAAAGGAATAGTTGGTAAAATGACTAGGTTGGTAAAAAGATTGATTAGTGAAGTGAGTAGTTGGTAAAATGAGTAGTTGGCCAAGTGATGGTTGGTCAAATGACTAGTTGGCGATGTGACTGGGTTGGCGAAGTGACAGATAACCATAAAAATTGGGTCATTGGTCTCAAAGACAAAAAATAAAGAAATTCTATGTCTACTTTACATTGGAATAAAAAAATAATCAAATCCGAAAAATCCTTAAATAAAGTTCAATGGAAACACTGAAAAATGAATGCCAGTTGTTCCTGTAATCTGACTATACCATAAAGGGGATTTTATCTGTTTCTCTAACCCTTTTTCTAGTGTCTACCCACACAGCAGTTCTTCGCAAGAAAACTTTACAGCTTAAGCTGTATAAAAATTTCTCAAAAAGCAGTAAAAACTAGGAATAACGTTTTTCACAGAGATTTAAAAAGTGCCGGTTGCATGGCAAAGTGCGAAGTGGCGTCAACTGCACGCATAAGGTCGAGGAGCCATTTCTTTTTGCAGTTCGAATTTTTTCAATTTTTTCGAATTTTTCAATTTTTATGCAAATTCAAAGCATATAAAATTTTCATTAAAAAGTATATAAAAGAGTCAAAATTTGTATCAAAATTGAAAAAAATCGTATTTCCTGAGGTTTTGGAGCTATCTGATGGGATTAATTGAGGGGTTTTCTAAATTAAACTTAGGGGTTTCTATAGAGCTAAATCTAGGGGGCTCTTAGAAGCAACCGGTCTAAGGGAAAAGAACAACTAGTCGGGGACAAAGAACAACCGGTCGAAAAGAACAAGCGGTCAAAGAACAACAAGACAAAAGAACAAGTGTCATTTTACTTTAATAGGTGGTCATTGAACACGATTTAAAAATATCAGTTCACTTCATTTTCAATTAGTCGTTATCACGGATCTATGAAATGCCATGAAAATCTTATCAATTCTACATGATTTCATATAAAAGAACATTAAAAACGCTATTTTATGTTCATTAAGACTATTTGACTAGCCCTAAAATGAAGGCGATTCTGGCTCTTTGTCTAGCCCTTTTCCTAGTAGCAATTCATGCTGCTGTTCTCCCCAAGAAAAGTTTACAGCTTAAGATGCATAAAACTTCTAAGAATCGAGTAAAAACTAGGTATTTATGGGGTTTAACGAGGAGATTTTTCTTTCTAACATGAACATTGTAGCAATTTTTTATAGCTAAATGAGACGAACAAAATGACACCAAAATTATCCAATTTGAATATTGTT